>JAKSZT010054400.1:5461370-5577427 GCA_026826555.1 Tolypeutes matacus
GACTGTGGTAGGGGAGGATCACTGGTGTGGAGTGTCTGTGATGGGAGATGCATGGGGGGAAGCTCACCTGGGCATACCTTGAAGGCATATGAAAGAGTTCAAGTGTTCACGGGGCATTGTCATGGTGGGTGGAGACTCACACAATAACTGAAGGAATATCAAATTCCCATCCTGGGGAGCTCTGCCACATTCTCTAATGGAACAGCAAGAATCCCCCAAGTACAGGGGCAATGACTAGTGAAGGAGGATGGTCCATTGACGGGCCCTTGGTATTGATGACTGTGCTTACGAACCTTTATTCTTGAAATGGAAACTTAGCCCAGTATTATAGGGTGCAAGGCTCCAAAATGTGTTCATCAACTGCAATGAATGTACCACACTAATGAAGGATATTGTTAATGTGGGAAAGTATGGGAGGGGGAGGGAGCGGGGCATATGAGAATCCCCTGTACTTTTTATGTAACATTTATGGAATCTAAGTATCTTTTAAGACATAAAATAAAAAAATAAAATAAAAAATATGAATGGATTCTACCAGTTGAAGGGAGCCTCTTCTGAAAATTATCACAGCCTATTGATGAGTACTTTGTATCAATGGGCAAAAAAAAATTTGTTTTAAGCCCACCACTAATCTGGGAAATTACTCAATAATTATACTGGGAAGCATAAATATGTCTATATATCTTTGCCTGGTTGGCTAACAAGAAGTTCTGGGAGATGAAAAGTTCAAAGAGGCAACTTGTATCCCTGAGCCCTAAATCAATAAATCTTACTGTTGAAATATCCTAACCTGGGGCAATAACAGATTAGATCAGTAGGGGCATTTCTATTCTTAAGACTATAACCAGCAGCTGCTGTCCTAATTTGGAATACTTGGCTCAGGCAAACTTGTTTACACATTTGGTGTAGTAAAATAATTTGCCAATTTGCTAGGCTCGACACCAATAAGATGGCTGAACATTTGTTATGGTCCATTTGTTGACTCACACAAACTCAAGGTCTAAATGCCATGTAAGAAGAATCTGACCAGCTGGGGGGAGACATAGAGTGCTTCTGAAGGAGAACAAAGTCTTCATGATTTTTATCTCAAAAAGGTAAAAAAAGAAAACATTTTCTAATAATCCCAATAACTCTTATTTATCCTTTCTTCTTATAAAACCTAGATTTATTCCTTGCTTGTTTCAGTAAATGGTCACAACTGCTACTCAAAAATCAGACTGTAGGTAAAAGAGCCTTGGGTAAAGAGCCAATATTGAGCCTCAATTTCAATTAAGCTGTTTCTCACACACATTTCTGTAATGAGCGTAAAGTGTTTCAAGATTCTAAATCCCTTCATGTGCCAATGATATATGTAGCAAAAAAAAAAAAAAAAAAAAAAAGATTCTAAATCCAGTCTCCTGAAAAACAAAACAAAAAAGCACTAAGTTTTTGAAGAAAGAAATAATATTAAGAACAGTCTGGCAGCCTCTTCTTTTGGCAATTGATCAAATTCATGTATTTACTTGAAAAATGCCACAACCTAGTACTCATCCTATAACTACCAGAATGTCTAAATGATTCCAATCTAAATTTTCTCAAATCTCTCAATTTATTATCCATTGCCAAATATAAACTATATATCTTTCTACTTATTTCCATGGTTGTGGTGCAGATAAATGCCCAGATTACATTTTTTCCTCCTTTATATTCTCAGAGATAGCTAAGCATTCTGCCAAAACTGAATTATAAGCTTAAGAAATTGATAAATTAATTTAAAAATCATTGTAAAGAACATTTTGCCTTTATTCTTATGTAACTCAGGCTATATTATCTTAAAACACTACTTTTTGCAAGGCATCCTGTTCCTACTTATATGGCCCATTTGGACTGCTGGATTTCTCCAAATACATTTGTTTCTATTGAACAACTGTCTAAGAAGGATCCACACTTTCACACTTAACACATGGACTAGAAACCCCTAAATGAATACCAGCTAAATTAACAATTATCCCAAGAACACAAACACATCACCAAACTACTAAATTGCAGACATTTCTCAGGTAACAGCCAGTTGCCAGAATTTCACACAGCCTAGCAAGTCATTGGGCCAAGGCTTTCTTGCTAGTGAAAACTGGAATATCAGTTCACAGCATCAAGTCCTTTTTTTTTTTTTTTTTAACCTTCCCTCATGCCATGATATAGCAAATCATACACACATCGACTCATAAAAATCTCTAGAAAGAGACCAATATTGGTCCTTGCCAGCCCTGATGCTTTATGAAAACCTCTAAGGTTGAGTGATCGAAAACTATGCATTTTTAAATTATTATTATTACCTGGAATGTATTTATGTATAACCAGAGTCACAAAATTGGTTCACTAAGCAAATACTTATAAGACTTCAGGAGCACCAAGAGGTCCTGTGCCCCCAAAACAGTCTCTTCCAAGGAAGCCTGTTGAGGGTACCAAATCCCCACCTTTGACCATGTCTCTTGATAAAATACCTACCTGTTAACTCCTTAGCATAAATTTGCTTCCCATAAGGATCTAGTTTCCAAGGCCCAAAGGGAAAAATCATCTGAACAGGGGGACCAGGATGGGAGAGAGAAGCAGGTGGAAAAGTTCTAGACGGGGAGAAAAGCCCATAACCAGTGTGGATGGAGGTCGCCAAAAACAATTGGAGGCTTAAGGACACAGGAGAAATAAGGCCCAGAAAAGGCTACCAGAACAGCCAAGAGCTGAGTCCATTTGAAAACAGAAAATGTTGACACCTGGCATCCACTCAGTGGCTGGTTTATTGAGATTTATTCTCTCCTAATCTGCAGTCAGCCAGGTGAAGTCGGCAGCCATTTGCTGGAGATTGAGAGAGCAGAGCCTGGCTTCCGCTCTGCCCACTCCACTCTCCCCAGCCCGTGCTGGGCACCGCCGGCAGGCTCTTCTCCCCTCTTGCTTTGTTTTTCTCATTCTTCCATAAAATTTCAGGAATTAGGATTAAAATCCTCTGCAGAAGTAAAGGTTGGCATAATCTTTTGAAAACCCCATTCACCGAAAATGTTTACATTTAGGGCGAGCATTGCTCAGTGTACCTCAGAGAGCACACGGCCTTTACAGCACAGAAAAAAATCCTGGTCTGTGCATTCTGAGTTTATCGACCAGGCCAGGTTGTTTCTCACAAGTTATTATTATAGAAAAGTCACTTCTACTTAGCTCTCTGGCCAACATTTAAACACCTATCAAAACATTACGGTATTGGCCTTTTGAGTGGGAAGATATCCAATCGGATCTGAGAGATTATTAGGTTGAGGATAAGTTCAGAGCAGACCTAGAGCTTGATAAATGCTCAAATAGCATTTAACCGTTTAACATTAAAATGTTGAAAACCTGGGCAATAGATCAGCAGACTCCTGCCCAATTCCACCCGAGAAATCTAAACAACATCTTGAAGTTTAGGTCTCTGTGTTCAGTGGTCAAGCAAACTATCCTAAAGGCAAATCCTCAATTCTCACCTGCAGCACAGGGAGCCCCAGTGTCCCTCGAAGAATGGGACAAAGACTCTGATGAGGCCAAACTCTAGAGCTGTTGAGAGCAGTAATGTCAACATCCTCCACCTAATTCAGGAGACTGCCATTTTTCACTCATCTACTGCTCCATCTGAAGGAACTGGGGAAAACAGAAGTTCAAAGGAGTTGGGATGTGGCCCACGGGCAGAGACAACCAGGGAAGCAGACCTGAAGATGCGGCTGCAGACCCTCAGAAATCCAGGGGGTGCAGGAGAACATGGGCACATCCTCCGAATTGTCGGTAGCAAGGGTGGGGGTGAGGTGGGGAGATGAAGACCTTAAGACGAGCATCTGGTTGAGGAAAGAACCAAGCACAGAACACTGCATCTACCGAACAGAGCTGGGTTTTTTAATTTCTTCTACTTTTCCCCCTTGTTATTCCTCCGTTTTACCCTAGAACGACAGTCCCAATCTCCTTTGCTCACAGTTCTGTATTCACTTATTCAAAATCTAACCACTTAAGAGAAATCTAAGATAATTTGCTCACCTAACCTTGAGACGTTGAAGAGCAAATTGTGAAATAACAACGCTCTCTGGCATTCCCATACTCTCCTAAGTGAGCTTGAGTTCCTGTCCCAAGAAACTCCTAGTTCATCAACGCTATCTGGTGAACTGGGTTCTACCTTTGATCTGGCAAAGACACTCCTCTCTTTTGGAGACTGGCAGGATAAATGTACTTGTAGTTTTTGCCCCTAACGGGTTTAGAACCAGCCACGTCTTTTAAAGTTTAGTAAAGACAACCAACCACAAGACACGGCATCAACTCTTTGTTCTTCTTATTATATCATCCCTTAGGAGGAAAAGCAGTGGGGAGAAAACAGAGAACAAAAACTGGACCACCAGAAAGTGAAGGCACGGGGGTGGGGGGGGATGTCAGGCCACCCCACTCCCAGCTGGGTCATGAACACAAGTTCTGCAGTTCACTCTCAGCACGACTTCTGTAATGTCCTCTTCACCCATCTAGAAGCTTCCCTGTTTCCAATGATCATTGCTCTTTATAATACAAGAGGAAAAATGAACTGTACAGTAAAGATCATTTCTGCAGCCAAACATAATGGGAGACAGAGCAGAGATTCTCTAGTAACTTAAGTTTAAAAGGGAGCTGGGAAATAATACAACAAACCTACTACTCTTCTGACTCATACTTCTAAGCTCTGAAAGAAAAATGCTTTTCAGTTCTCTGAGCACCGCTATCAGTTATCTTCTGAATCTTGTGACAGCCACCCCATCATCCCTGCATGGGCCAGTCATGCTCCCAGCCTCAGAAAAGCAATGACTCACACCGAGTAGTAAAGAAGAGGGAGCATCATTTAAAGAAAGAAAAAGAACAAAAGGAATATATTTAGCCCATAAACTGGAAGTAACTGCTCTCCTAAATTATCATTACACTTTTTACTGTATCTCCCTTAAGATATTGATCTAATAAGATATGCACTTAGTTAACTCCTTTGATTCTCTTAAGTTTAGTTGCTATTATCATCCCTATTTTACAGACAAGGACATTGAGGCCCGGAGTGATTAAATAAGTTGTACAAGATGACATAAGTAGAAACTGATGGCGTCTGACCCCTATTTCACCCTGCTTTTCCTCTCTCACAAGCACATTCCTCCTTTTCCAAAAGAATCTTCTTTAAGGAGTGTCTCCACGTCCTAGCTTCCCTCATCAATCCCCTTGCAAGCTGGCTCAGTTTTGAGAGTTTATCTTACTTGGCTACTCTGGAGCATGTGATATTGCTGACTCACCCTTTCCTTCTGAAAATTATCTCTTCCCTCAGTTTCCTAGACACTGTTTTCTCCTCTTCCTTGTCTGACAACGCCTTTCTTATCAAATTCATAAGAAGTACACCTTCCCCCCTAATTTCCATCAAGACAATGGCTAATCTACAACTGAATTAATAGTTAAGTAAGATTTACTTTAAATTTCCTTCACCCATTCTCGAAGTGGGGAGAGGGTGTTAAGGCTTCTAATAGAATGCAGAGCCTTGAGGATCCAGTTCCTCCAAGGTTGTCATTCAAAGCTGGCATTTCTATTTCACTCATTGCCTAGCACAATATTTGGCACATAATAAACCTTAGCAAAAATGTGTTAAATTTGATCTTTTTTTTTTTTTTTTAAGATTTATTTTTTAATCTCTCCCCACCCCCTTGTTGCTTTACACTTGCTGTATCTGTTCATCTTCTTTGTTTCTTTAGGAGGCACCAGGAACCAAACCAGGGACCTCCAATGTGGGAGGGAGGCACCTATTCGCTTGCGCCACCTCTACTCCCTGCTTTGTTGTGTCTCTCATTATGTTTTTCTTCTTGTGTCTCTTGTTGCATCATCTTGTGTCAGTTTGCCACGCCTGCCCACTGTACCAGCTCGCTGTCTTCTTTAGGAGGCACTGAGAACCAAACCAGGGACCTCCCATGTGGTAGGCAGGAGCTGAATCACTTGAGCCATATCTGCTTCCCAAATTCAACCTTAACAGAACTAAATCCTCACATTGGAAACCACTTTTCCTAGCATACCCTCCCAGTTTTTACTGAGAAAAGTTCCCAAACTATTCCACTGTCACCTTCATTTCAAGGTCAGTTGAGGCTCTGACATGGGCTCTACACAAGAGCTAAAGCAGTAGAAAAATCTCTTCATTTTGTTTATTGTGTGAATCCCTGAGCCCTGCCACATCTGTGTCCAGCGCAACCCCAAGCTGCTGTTTGGTAGGAATTGCCACAGGATACGGCCACTCCACACCTGTTGTGTCTCAACTGGCATTTCTGTCCTCAGAGGGTCTTACCCCAATAAGGAAACATTAAATGAGACTAGAATGTTCCATTTTCCTGAGTTTACTAATTAAATTAATTGAGTTAAATTCTTGAAAACCTATGCTTTACATAGTGGCCTTTCTAAATGTTTCCCATTGCAACATTTTCTAAATTCCACATTCTCAAATCTCCTTCAGATCTCTGGCCTCACAAATGTTCTCCTGTTAGTTCTATACTCGGCCTCAGGGAATGTTAATAGGCTGTTATGGTTTACTCTACAGAAATCAATGCTGTAGATCCTACCAGGTAAATAAGCTACTTTGGTGGATATGGCTATCCACAGAGCATCAGGAACCATTTGATAAGTGATTGCCTCAAGGAATGAAAGTTCATCCTTGGGAGATCAGAACTTTCTTAAGCTGATTTTTTGCCTGTGTGTTTTTGTTTGTGTGTTTAGCCTCATGCCATACATCTTTTTTTTTTTTTTTTTTTACTTTGTTTTGTACATTTAATAATTGAAAATATAAACAATCAAACACTAAAAAGTAAACACAGATGAATAAATATATACATTTCTCAATTAAATGTACTGGATACATATAAAAAATTTTTTTAATCAAACAATATGTTACACAATATATTTGGTTCATAGTAACACATTCATGCAGTATTTGTCCTTTTGTGTCTGGCTTGCTTCACTCAGCATAATATCCTCCAGGTTCACCCATGTTGCCATATGCTTTACGACTTCATTACTTCTTACAGCTGCATAATATTCCATCGTGTGAATAGCCCACAGTTTGTTTATCCATTCTTCTGTTGATGGACACCTACATTGTTTCCAGCTTTTGGCAATGGTGAATAATGTGGCTATGAACATCGGTGTGCAGATGTCTGTTCGTGTCACTGCTCTCAGTTCTTCTGGATATATACCCAGTAGTGGTATTGCAGGGTCACATGGCAAGTCTATATTCAACTTCTAAAGGACCTGCCAAACAGTCCTCCACAGTGGGTGTACCATTCTGCATTCCCACCAACAGTGAAGAAGTGTTCCTATCTCTCCATATCCTCTCCAACACTTGTAGTTCTCTGTCTTTTTAATACTGGCCATTCTGATAGGTGTGAAATGATATCTCATTATAGTTTTGCTTTCCATTTCCCTAATCATGAGTGATGTTGAGCATTTCTTCACGTGTTTTTTTGCCATTTGTATTTCTTCTTTGGAGAAATGTCTATTCAAGTCTTTGGCCCATTTTTTAATTGGGTCGTTTGTCTTTTTATTGTTGAGTTGTAACACCTCTTTATATATCCTGGATATGAAACCCTTATCAGATATGTGGTTTCCAAATATTTTTTCCCATTGAGTTGGCTGCCTTTTCACCCTTTTGACAAAGTCCTGTGACGTGCAAAAGTGTTTAATTTTGAGGAGGTCCCATTTATCTATTTTTTTCTTTTGTTGCACGTGCTTTGGGTGTAAGGTCCAAGAAACCACCACCTACTACAAGGTCTTGAAGATGTTTCCCTACATTTTCTTCTAGTAGTTTTATGATCCTGTCATGCTATCCATCTTAAAAACAGAGTGAGGTAGCAGACCCTCACTCTGTAACACGGGCAGCATCCAAAATATAGCAAAACATTGAGGTAGAGTTTAGCAGAGAATGGTGATTACCAAGTTACAACTTTGGGGGGACAGCTAGCTGCACAAGAGGATTTTTTTTTTAATCTGGGAAAAAGAAAACAAAACATATACCATATCCCCCTGGCAGATCAAAATAGGACACACAGAAGGAAAACAGTGGAATAAAATAACAGACATGACGTTGCCCCAAGAAAGTATCAATTGTTAAGATCTTTAAAAAGATTACTTTGCTTTGAAAGAATGAGAAAAGGCTTTCTTAACCTCTGAGAGTTATCAAAAGCATATTTCCTTTTTTTGCTGGAGTTGTCTGGGGTCATTTGAGCATTGAGAGTTAAGGCTTTTTTGTTTTTCTAAAGAACACATGAGTAA
This sequence comes from Tolypeutes matacus, assembly GCA_026826555.1. Lineage (NCBI taxonomy): Eukaryota > Metazoa > Chordata > Mammalia > Cingulata > Chlamyphoridae > Tolypeutes > Tolypeutes matacus. Next base: position 5,469,660 of record JAKSZT010054400.1, read on the forward strand.
AAGGATCATTACCGAGCCAGGAGGCTCCACTTTCAGGGAGACTGTCTGAGGCTCAGCTATCTCAAAGGTTCAAACTCCACCCAGAGAAAGCAGAGACAAACAGAGGATGGGGGTGTGTGTGGAGATTTGGAAGCAGCCGGAGAGGTGGATTTTATTGCTGCATGGTGATCACAGAATGAGGGGCCAACTTTTAGTTGGTTTTCTTATTGTTTTTAAATTCTCTACAGGCAGTGGACCCTCTTCTTGCCTGTACAGGGGGCTGCCCATCCCCACAGGCCCCCACTCTTGAGGACGAGCACATTGTAGGAATGTGATTATCACTGCCCCCATGATGTCTTCCTAATCACCATCCTCCCCACCTCCCCTAGACACTCCCCTGTTGAGGCTCTTGTCATTTTCTCTCTCTTTTTTTTTTTTTTTTTTTTTAAAGATTTTTATTTATTTATTCATTTATCCCCCCCTTGCTGCCTGTGCTCACTGGGTCAGCTAACCACGCCGTGCGGGCGGGCCTGCCCTCACCAGGAGGCCCCGGGAACCGAACCCAGGGCCTCCCATATGGTAAACGGGAGCCCCACTGATTGAGCCACAGCCGCTTCCCTCATTTTCTCTTTATATTTCTTTATCTTGCTAGAGAAACCTTAACATGGACTTTGAATTTAGTTTTCCCACTATTTCCAAATGACTTGCAAACTGCCTAAAACACAACAGGTACTCAGTAGATTCATTAATCTAATAAAAATTCATTGAGCATCTATTTTCTGTCAGGCCTTTGTCCAGGTGCTGGTGTTGCAGCAGAGAACAAAACAAAATGCCAGCCTTCGTGGAGCTTATGTTCAAGTGATGTTTGAATGGATATGTGGAGGCACATTAGAGCCTCTTGAGAGCTTGAAAATTGTACTCAGTGAAACAAAAAGAAAACATGTATGTGCTGCTTTTACATAATCCTTTTAAATTGTGAAAGTAAAGTCCAGGGCTTGATTTGTAAATGAAATTCAGTGGCCTGGAATTAACAGTCATCCCATTAACTTGTCTTCATTAATGATCAATCTCAAAGGACAGAGACGGGGCCTTACCTTCCACCTCACACTATTTACTGTTAAGCCCACAGATATAACATGTCCCTTGTACAAAATGGCAATTATCTTCAAAATCTGAAAACCGTCGAGGGAGAAGTGGGTTAATAAACCAATCTTACACTACAACCCAATAATTATAAAAACTCATATGTGCAGATTATTTATAATTTTCAAAATGCTTTCATTTTACATACCTTCTTTCATTTGAACCTGCAAATAATACATGACGTGGATAGTTTAGGGTTTCTTACTATCTTTTCCTACAGATGTATATGTGGAGGCTCACGGAGTTGACATAACTTGCCTCATTTCACACAACTGCTAAGCTGCAAAGTCAAACTTAAAGCCAGAACTATGGACGCCAACCCCAACAGAAGTAGTCTTTCTCAGTGTATCACACTATCTACAAGAAGAGTTACTGGCCGAAAACGGAATTGAAAATATACAGAATTCCCAAACCAAACATGAGTCTCCCTTCCCTACTCTGCCACCCACGCACAAAAGCATCCCCACAAACTCAAGAGCCACAGGCAAACCCAGCAGTTACTAGTGATGAGGAACCCCGGTGGTACATTCACCAGGTATTAGAACTCCCAGACAATTTATCCATAGTCTACATAATTCCATCACTTACTTCTGGATGGAGGAAGGTGGTCATTTCATCTTCCTAACTAAACCCTGCCCTATAAGCTCCAGAAGGACCAGGACTATGGCTCCTCCCTCTTGTCCTCCAGCTCTGGCATGTAGAAGGGCACTCCACAGTGACTCAATGAATGAATGAAAGAATGAGCGGATGATGAAAGGACTAGCTCGCAACTGTGGAAACTGCAAAAAAGTGGCTTAAAATTTGTGGTCAAAATATTCTCGGGAAGCGGCTGTGGCTCAATCAGTAGGGCTCCCGTTTACCATATGGGAGGCCCCGGGTTCGGTTCCCGGGGCCTCCTGGTGAAGGCAAGCCCACCCGCACGGCGTGGTTAGCTGACCCAGCGAGCACAAGCAGCAAGGGGGGGATAAATGAATAAATAAATAAAATCTTTAAATAAATATATATATATATTCTGCTTTTTCTTCATAGAATCCTATTAAGTTTTGAGCCCTTTCATGGCAGAAATGCTCTCTGTTTTCCCATATAAATCATGTGCCGAACACCAGATGGTGTCCTGCTCATGTGGCATGTATGTTGCATCAATATTTGCTCATTGATTTTTTACTCAAATACCACTACTGAGTCACGGATGTCTGGAAGATCATGTGATTTTAATAATTAATGCATGAGGTGGGAAAGTGCCTTTTAGAAAAACTAGGGGTGAATTGGAAATATTGAGAGCGATACTGGGCTACCTGAAAGTATGCTAGATGGAAATATATTTCCATGGCAAAAAAAAAATAAAACTATATTAAAATTTATTTTATATTAAAATAATATTTTATTTATTTATTTACATGTAGAGACAACCTTCAAGACTAATACCACCTTCACTGTATTACACACACATGTGCTCGTACACACAGTAAAGGAAGCATGCCAAGTAACAACAGACCCCTCAACTAGGCTGGGAGCCTAAGGAAATACTCTGTTTGCTCATAGTGCAAAGATACCGACTCTTGCTCTAGGAAATTAAAAAGGCTCATTTGAATGTCTACAATCATTAAATTTTTAAAGATCCTTCTGCCCAAAAGTACATGCCTACATACTAAACATATTATTAGTGAGATGCTAGATTGAATGAGATGTTTTGATAAACTGAGTTTCTGATTCATTAAAGGTTAACCAGAAAATCATTTATGATTGAAAAAAGAAAATCAGAGTCTTTGAGTTAGAAGGGACAGTAGGGATCATCCAATTAAATCTCCCATCCAATAAAAGGACGCCTTTCTATAGTTATCACTGGGATCTTTAGCAAAGGCATTAATTAGTCCATTTTCCCATGTAATGAACATAATTTAATCTTTCTTTGATGATTAAGAATTTTCAAGTAGTGCAAGGTCATGTTTTTGAACAGGGAATTTTTAATGTTCCAAATTGCAGATGATGTTGTTAGAATAGTAGGTCAAATGTACACAGTTCCCAGGAAAACATGGGAAATGATACTCAAAAAATTAAAATCCTGGATGTGTTTTACAATCACATATCTCTTCCTCCTAAGAGAAATGCTCAAAGAGAGCATGTGTTGGTTAAAGAGTTGGGATTGTAGAGTTACGGTTATCTGGAGTTTAATTTTGTCCTCATTGAGAAAAGCAATTCTATGAGCTCTTCCTATGAGCTCAAGCAGTCAGATCACAGCCCGAGGCAACAATGTCGATAACACTTAATTGAAAACTCTTTTGAATTATTAATGATAATAGCATAATTGCTGCCTTGACATAAATACTTTTATTTCAACTGAAGCTTGTCGGATTTAAGAGTATACTACGGCGACATACTAGGACGCCCTTAAAAGGTACAATAGGTTTACATCATTTTATACAATAGCTGAGGTCCTGGAAACTGGAGTATGTGAGAAGTATTTTTGTAAATCTAACCATATTTGAAATGCTCCAGGTGAATTCAGCTATCGAAAGTTGTCCCACAACAATCATTCCTCCCCCAGTATCAATTAGCACCAGACTGATATTTCAAATTGATTTAAATCTTTGAATATTTGCTTTTCCTAATGTAAAGCACTTTATAGGATGCCTTCTTCAAAAACAATTTTCAAGATACTTTAAGATACACAATCAGAAAGCACACTAATGGTCTTTACCCTCAAGAAGCTTAGATTCTAGTAAAACAGATAAACAAAAAATAAATAGATACATACACAATGCCAGGTGATGATATGCTCCTTGATGGAAAACTGGGTAAAGGGATACAGCATATTTGGAGCTGGGTGTGTTAATTTATGACAATTCGTTGGGGAGGCCTCTATGGTTAGGTGAGATCTGAGCAGACTGGAAGGATGTAAAGGCCAGTTATTTGAATAGGAAATGCAGAAGCTCTAAAACAAAGCCATGCTTGCTTGGCCACATTCAAGCAATATGTGCAGGAAGGACAGTGTGGCTCTCGCAAAGTGAGCAAAGGGAAGGAAAATGGTAGGAAGTGAGGTCACAGCAGTCGTGGGGGTGGTCAGGGCATGTGGAGCCTTCCAGGCCCCATGCAGTGGTTGCCATTGCCTACCATCCAGAAACCCCTCCAGGACCAAGCTACAGATCCCTCCAGCTGCTAGAAGTGGCTGCCGATGGCTTGCAGCTGAGTCCCTCTCCAAGGCTCTGCCTTGTCCAAATTTACACTCCCGCCTCGGGTACACCCAGTAGGAGGATAGTTTGGCCATCTCTGAAGGGTCCTTCCAGCTCCAGAGAGCTACCTAAGGTCAGTTGAGGATGCTGTTGGAACTGCACAGCAGGTCGCCTCATTCTACCCAACCCTGCTTCCCTGACCCCTCAGACGGGTATTTCCTAGAGGACCTCCGAACAGCAAATCTGAGTCTCAGAGTCTGCTTCCTGAGGAACCCAACCTACAGCTTCGGGTTTTTACTTGGGAAGTTTTCGGAGGTTGAACGAGAGAAAAGGCATCTTTTCATTTCTGTTACATCAGGGCTGCCCCGGCTGCTCTGTACAGAGCAGACCAGGAAGGGAGGGAGTGAGCTCTGCAGTGTGGTCACGGCTGTGGAGACAGTGAGGCACCAGAGACTGAGTATATCTCATAGGGAGAGCCGACGGGCTCTATGGGGGATTACATGTGGGAAGTTCTCAAAATCGTGAGAGGAGGGCAGCTCCAATCCTTCTAATTTCATGTCTAGATGAACACAGGCCCTATACATATGATAATTTCCTATAGTCCCAAGTTGTTGGATTTTTTTTTTTTTTAAGGATTATTATTTAATGATGTTTATTTTCCAGGAGGACCAGAGTTTTATCGTTATTCTTGATCTTGAACTTAAAAGATCAAATGTTTCCTAAGTCTTACTAGTTAAAGTAATATTAGTAGTCAAAATGTCTAACTAAAGGATTAGATCTTTTCTGCTTATCAGACCCTAACCAGTGCCACCACATACATGACCCTAGATAGAGTTTAAAGGGTGAAGGAATATTCAAGAATTATGTCAAGGATTTAAACTCACTATGGGTATTCCCACCCATAAATGTTCTTCCTTCTTTGTTCCCATTCCCGCTCTGTGAACTCTACTCAACCCTTTAAGCCAGAAATAGAGGGGCCCCAACCCTTACCTACTGACCTGCTCTCAAACAACCCCCTACACACTACACAATATCACATCACAATCATCGCAAAGTCCCAAAAGTTTCATTTCCAAATACTTCTCATATCCATGTCCTCCTGACTCTCCCCAATGTCCCTGGCCTTAATTCAGGCCTTCATCCTGTTTTGCAATAACCACCCAACTGGTTTTCCTATTTCAAGTCTCTTCCTGGTTCCCATTTCAACCCATCATCCATGCTTTAGGAGGGGTAATCAGTAAAGTACACACCTCACCAACCATTAGAATGACCTCTAGTTCAAGACTGGACCTCTGCTAGACTCTCCAGCCTTGTCTCCCTCCACTCTACCCTTTCCCTTTTATAACCGACCAATACCAAACATTTGTGGTTATCTGACCATAACCTGATGCTTAAAACTCAGGTCGCCCCTCTGCCTAGAAAACATACCCGTCTTCCTACATTGGATGAACTCTGGCTCATCCTTTAAGGCCCACGGAGGGCATTTTCCCAAAAATGCCCCCTGATTCCAGCCCCTGCCCGGAATGGGTCAGTTATCCTCCCCGTGGCCTTCCTACACAGTGCTGAAGGCATCTATTTATGGGGGAACGCCAACCCCCAGATGCTAAGCGCCTGGAGGACAGAGACCATTTCTTACTCATCTTTGTGTTCCAGAGGTAGCGTGGCACCCGGTAACTGATGAACACCAAAAAGAAGAAGAAGGAAAAACATGGCTGAGCTTTAACTGTTATTATTGCCTAATATTCATACAAAGGGGACCCTGGAATAATATTTTAAAAAGAAAAAATACTGACTTGGGCAAAAAGAAAAAACAAAAAAGAAGAGTACAATGGAGTTTTCAAACAACATCATCAACAACAACAGTGTAAAATTCAACAAATGCCAAAGGTATTTTTTTGTTTTGTTTTTCAATTTTTTAATTTTTTAAAAGATACTTCGATTACATAAATGTTACACGAAAAATATAGGGATTCCCATGTTCCCCACCTCCCACACCTCCCACAACCTCCCACATAAACATCCTTCATCATCTTCACATCACCTGCAATGGATATACACATCCTGGGGCTTTGCCACTAAGCATGGACCACAGTTTACATCGTAGACCACACTCTCTCCCACACAGCTCTGCATGGTATATGCTGATGTAAAATGGCTCATATCTGTCGTTGCAATGTCACTCAGGATAATTCCCAAGTCCCAAAAAAGCCCCCAGAGCCTCCAGCGGCCACTGGCTCCACATCAATGTTGTAATTTCTTCCAATGCTTGAGTCACAATATATCTATAGTAGAGTACCAGTAAGTCCACTCTAGTCCATAGCTCTTTCCCCAAAGGTATTTTTGATTGCAAACATTTGCATGCGTTCATAATAAGGGGTCCATGAGCTTGAATTGAAATTCAAAAAAACATTATTCTTGCGGGGACGTGTTGGTGTGGGTGTGATATATTTATTAAATAATACACAGTATGGTGTGGACTTAGTAAGGGGTCTGTGGTTTTCACCTGACTGGCAAAGGGGTCCATGAAACAAAAAAAGTTAAGAACCTCAGATTTAAAATATCCTGGTCTCAGTTTTTCCTCCTGTCCCCTTCTAAAGGACAATATAAATAACAGAGGGCCAAAATGCATTACTAACTAGTGCATATGGCTTTCTGGTCCCAGAAAGCTACACAAGCAAAACCCCAGCTGCTGATTAAACTGAAAACGTCTCTTGAATATTTATTATAGAACTGGATGTGGTGGAGTATACAGGGAAACAAATGAATTGTTTTCAGGGTTTATTTCCCTCAAGTTTTAGGGTATATTTCCTTCCCCTGTCATCTCCAGATTTGGAATACTTAAAATAGAATCGGTGGCAAATTTGGGTGTAAAAAAGGAATTCTATTTATAAAAATGTTACTAATCCAAAGGAAGTTCAAGTGTTAAATGGGCCCTCACCCACTAGTTATAAGCCCTGCCAAGAAATTTCTATCAATTTAAATCAGCTAAATATTATTTTTGCCAAAAGCACTAACAGAGGACAGGGGCGGGGAGGGTGAGAGGAAGAGAAAAATAGAAAAAGAAAAGGCTTTGGTCAAGTCCGTGTGTGCCAGTCTAGCCGAGCAGTCATGTGGCTTCTGCTGGGATTCTTCCAGAAGGGCATGTCCTCACAAACCTTCTGCGAGCGCAGTCAGGAGGAGGAGACGGGCAGGCGCTGGGTGAGAGGGCAGGGCCAAGACTTTACAGTATAGTCAGCAAACGGAGCAGGGAACGCGGACACAGCAAAGCTCCACAGGGTAAAACCACTGAGGGCAAAAGTGGCCCAGCTTCTGGGAGACCCGGTAGTTAGAGGAAAGGCTTTTTTTAAACTCAGTGGAAAAGGCACACATCCACCAGGCACCAGTGTAATTACCAAAGCCACCAGGCCTGTCTGCCAAACTGCGCTGATGTGGCCTCTTGACCAGGTTTTATTCTTGGCTTCTGCTGCCCTCTCTCCCTTCCTGCTCTCGCTACTAAATAAACTAGCAGAGCCTTGCTTCGCGTACTACAAGCTCTCACTTACCTACCACCTCCTGGTTTGTTCTGGCATCCCCTTCAAATGGCATAGCAACTGAGAAATGGGTAAAGCGATCTAACGTCAGGGTTACTTCCAAGAATCTCTTTCTACATTTCCAAAGACCACTGTGAATTTTCCTATCAGATATATAACAACTGTGATCCCGACACAATAATAAATAATATAGTTTATTATAAATTTATTATAGAGATATGTAAATATTATTAAATATACAAGAAAATATATATTACTATATTAATATAAAATGATAAATGCTAAGTCATCTTTGTCACTTATCTTCACTTTGATGCGAAGGATGGCGCGGGATGGCAGGAGGTTCCTAGTTTTGCTTTAGTTCTCCACTGAATTTCATTCACTCCCATGTCTTTTAGTGGTCTACAGAAATGTGCCAAGAATTCCCGAATTACTCTCTCGAGCTCATTCCTACTTGCTTAAATCCAGACTCAGATATCCAAGGACCTGGTGGCCATTTCAAATACAAACTGCTTAAAAATGATCCCATCCCTTCCCTCTTCGGATACAGTTCTTTCACCATCCATCAGTTTCTCTCGCCACACCTGGGAGTCATCCTCAGTGCTTCTCTGTCCTTCAGTCTCACCTGCGGTCAATAAAGCTGGCATGCCAGGGCTGCACTCCCTCAACCAAGAAGGGACATACTTCCATCAGGTTGAAGTCTACTTGTTCGAGTATCTCTCTTTATGAGCATCTTTCACTTTATGAAACCACTGTCAACCTTTTGAAAGGTAGAACCTGAAGAAGCAGCTCCCATTTCACAACAGCACCTCGTCCAAGGAAAAGTCCTTATGAGTGAAGCAACACATTTCACACCACCACCCAAAAGGAATCAGATGCATTGGCTAAAAAGTAACGGGTTGCAAAGCCAGAATTAATTTGCATGGGGACTGAAAGGGCAAAGCGGTGGCAGGAAGAACACAAAAGGAGCTGGGAATGGTGAAAATCCACAGACTGTTCTAGAGCCCTCTGCAATTACACACAGTGCACAGCTTCAGTCCAACATTACAGCTTGTCCTCAACCTGCTGAAAAATAGTTCACGTGGAGGTATTTTAGGAGGATCCATTTCCTTAACACTGGACTCTCAGGGCAACTCCAAGAAGAATTTTCAAATAACAAGTAAAATATCTCGTCAGGAAGAGACAGCTCCCAGTCTCAGCTCAGTCAACGGTTAGATGTTAACGAGGTCCTTGCTTTCCCATCTCTTGGGAGCAGAGTCACCATTTCCAGACCTGACCCACACCAGGAGTGTTGACTGTAAATTCTCAGACACCCCAGAAACTGGTGATTGCTGGCAGGACACAGGCCAAGTGTGCTGCGTTCTATAGTGAAATTTTTTTCACCCCTGGGTTGAGTTGATTACTCAAAGTCTGAAGACTCCTCCTGCCCCCACTCCAGCCTGCTCACATTTTCCTTAGGTTGATTGACTTTAGGAAAACAAGTATTGCATTATGCTCGACTCCTTGGAATGAGATCAGTTTGGGTTTCAAATTCCCTTTCGGAGCAACCCAATGCCACAGAGCCTGTAGAAACACCAGCTGCCCAGTGGGTCAGGAAGGCCTAAGCTAAGGCAAGAATTCATTACTTAATAATGAACAAACGCCTTCTAAGCCCAGACAGGCAGCTTCACAGGTGTCTTCCAGTGCACTCAGAGGAACAAGTCGGTAAACAACTTGCTCTGGACTCTTCCTCCAAGGCAGAGGGCTCTGGTGCTCGGCCATGATTTCCTCAGACTGGCACCATCTGCGCACGCCCTGCCAGACGTGCTGACAGAGCAGACCGCAGCGACCATTGCTAATCTCCCGGGTCGGGAGGGCCAGGCCTATGGATTTCAAAGGCCGGCTTTCCCTCCCTGCCAGCTAATCAGTCTAGGGTGAAAAGCAAGCACAAGGTTATCCCACTTATTTATTTATTTTTTTTATTTCAAAGAAAAATCTCATTTTCAAAGCGCTCAGCGTGGGAACTGCTTAAATGTTGTCAGTGTGCCCTGATGCCCATTAGGTTGTATGGGATCTCCAAGGCATGAGGCCTATGACTTCATCCTTTGCCAAAATTCGGTAACAAGGCCAGGAGGACAACTTTCCTCCGACGATAAAAACCTTCAAAGGAGTAGCACAGGGGAAGGAAGCCACGGAGCCAGTTGCCAACTGGACTGCAAAGTTTGCTCAACTGAGTATACAAAAGAACCGTAAATGCCAGCAGCTGTCCTACTAGGGAGCGCCCTGGGCTGTGGGACGTGGGCTGGTAAATAAAATCTTCACCTCACTCACCATCTGATTCAAAATTCATCCATGAATGTTACCCACCATCAACTGCCTGGCAAGTGTTTACACAATTCCTACTGGGTGTCAAGAACTTGGTATTTCCTCACACTTGTACAATTTCCTTGACCAAGGAACAGGGATGACTCTTGAGTCTTGTTCTCAGCTCTACAGAGGAGGCCAGACAAGACCAAGTGCCCTGTAAGCTAAGGGGTCCTTAACCATTTTTGTTCCACAGACCCCTTTGCCAGTCAGGTGAAAACCACAGACCCCTTACTAAGTCCACACTATGCTGTGTATTATTTAATAAATATATCACACCCGCACCAACACGTCCCCACAAGAATAATGGTTTTTTGAATTTCAATTCAAGCTCATGGCCCCTTGTTACGAACCCCTGCCCTAAGGGCAGGACAAGGTCTCCTGTCTTTACAGTGCCACCTCCTAGCACAGTCTTACTGTAGCAACTAGGTAAAAACCTTTGAGATAATTTTGTAAGCACATTTTTTTTTTTTTTGGCATGTCAAGACCAACTACTGTAACCGTTTCTTTGTAGATTATATATGTTATCCTAGGTCTCCAAGTCAAACAATGACTCAGTCTTCTGGAGTCAAAAAAACTAAGAGCCACAAAACTAAGACATTACTACAAGCTCTAAAGAAACTTGATCTTTTGTTAACAATAATTAAAGGTTTAAAGAAATTTAGAGATAAGTGATTTCATCCTCTTACTCTTGCTTAGCCATCAGTTTCGACATTTAACAAATACTTAATAGAGTTTAACATGGGGCTCGTGATAAAGAGGAATTTGTGGGCTAAAATATAACTAATAATTCCTCTAACCCAGAGGGTTTTCCCTTTCACTGTAGCGAGCTGGAGGGTCACGAGTGAGATCGTGTTGAGTGATTTCTTCTTCCAGTTTTTCCAAGCTTCAGGCAACTAGAGGTAACCCAGGCTCACCCAGTTCCTAACACATCTATTCTTCCCAACTCCTCCCCCTGCCCCGGGACGCTATTGTTTAAAAATAAGTCATGCAACCACTTTGCTTAAATTTGCAGTTGGATGACTCCCCACAAACTATTCCACATCAAAGACCCATTCCCATCTCTACAACACTACCTCAGCCTTTAGACTTCATATCTGAATTTTACAAAACAAACTGAACACATGAGATAAATGGGAACATTTAAAATGAGATCATGGCGAGCAGATGTAGCTCAAATAGTTGAGCACCTGATTCCCATAATATGAGGTCCCGGGTTTGATCCTTGGCACCTCCTAAAAACAAACAAAAGAAAAATCCAACTCTCACTGGGGAGTGGGTATAGCTCAGTGCTTGAGCACCTGCTTCACATGTATGAGGTACTGGGCTCAATCCCAGGTACCTCCTTAAAAAAAAAAAAGATCCTGTTTCACATCTACTATATGTTTTTTGTTTGTTTGTTTTCTTCTTTTTTTTCATCTACTATACCTTTGCTAACCCATCGGGTACACTCAGTAAGGTGAATTGAAGAAGATTCCATTCTACTCAACTTATGAAATGGACGCCTTCACTTTCGAGGATGGCTTGTTTGGGCCTTTCAGAAATGGCAAGGCTTTACTAGGCCGAACTTCCCACATTAGACTTTTAATTTGAAGCTTTATGAGGATTTTTCCCCGGCCTGTGGATCCAATTCTGTTTTAACGTCTCGCAATGTTCTAGATACCAGCATCTCCGGTCTTAAAGACGCCCAGCATTCACCATCATTTCTTTCCCAGATTCTGCAGGGAGAGAGGAATCTAGGCAGAGGGTTTCATAGTGTTTTACCTCTAACTTGTCTAAACCACGAACTGACAAACACAGGCTCTGCCTCTAATGGCACCCAAGGCCGAGAAATCACTGCACAAGCCTGGGTCTCAGTTTCCGAATAGAAACAGCTGCTAAGAAGGCAGGATGCCTAAATGGCAGGATAATAAATCCTTGAGAAGCCAGAAAATACCAAGTCAAGCAAGGAGGTGGCAAAATGATGGCAAAAAAAATATGTGTGTGTGTGTGTGCACGCATAGGACTAATAGAAAAAGACCTAAGCAACTAAGCTCTGAGTGGAGATGGAACAAACCCACGTCCTCAAGAGCCCAAGCATCCCTAAAGAAGTCAGAATCAATACAAAGAGAAGCCCCTACCACTCAAAGGAACCTATAAAATCTTGAGTTTTGCCTATTTCTTTCTTTGATTTATAACAATTTAATCAAACTTCACTAACCTATTGCTGAAAGGTAGGGTTTGTATGGGTTTGTTTGTTGTTTGTTTTAAATTCTCTTATCAAATCCATATTTCTGTGAATATTAACACAGATCTTATTCCTTAGTCTGCATTGAAAAAGCTTTAAAAAATACATAATTATGTTTCTGAAGCTTAAAAAAATATATAATAGAAAGCCAGAAGGGACAAGATTTATTTTACCCCCTGATTTCTGAAGATTCCAAAGGAAGATTCCTGCATTGTCCTCTTAACCCAATCCACCAGGAGACCCCCCACCCTCCACCAGGCACTGGGTGGGATCCTGAGATTACCAACAATGGATGAACCCTGGGATAAATGGGAAGAAAATCTCCTAAATCTTCACTGCTACAGTATTTCTTAAGGAAGAGTTTCTTGCACGAAATATTGACAAAACAGTCAATCTTCCATTCAAGGGTCAAAGAGGAGGGGAAAACAATTCCCAGAGCTAGAGTACTGAGAAATACTTTGGTTCCTGATAAAATGTTGGTGTAATATTAAAAACCAGTCAAGAGTGATCAAAGGAACCTAAATGAAACACTGTGGTCATTCTTCCTTCTTGTGCCATTAGCATCTGCCCAAGGGCTACCTCTGACAAATCAGAATGGCTTGCCCCTGGCTCTGCTCGCAGGAACCACATTTAAATAACACACCATGACTGGTTTTGAAAGCGTGTCTGTTAAAGCGCCAAATTTCTTTAACATTTAATATATTTGTTCTCTACATATCCTCCTTTTCTGCAATGATTTTAAGAGATCAGCCTCTAATCCCTAATTCTTACTCAAGGAAACCAGTTAAGAAACTTTAATGGAAGTAACTTAGGACAACTAATTACCCCAAAGAGACTCTTAGGGTAACGTGGAGAAATGAATCACTAGAGAAAGAACAGAGGTCACAAAAAGATGAAAAAGAGAAAAACAAAAAGGGCCTCTATCTGTACTGTGGAGTTACATGCAAAATACCAACCTGCAGGAGTCAAGGATTTACTCTAGAAGTTCTCCTTTCTAACACAATCCAGTAAACCACCAAAACACTACTGGGCCAAAGCCAAGGTGATTCTAACAGTGCTGATTCATGTGGCTGGCAATGCAGTTAATGGGTGGAATCACCGGGCACTGCATGACAACATATTTAAGGTGCTGAGGCATAGTCTCTGTCCATAAATATTTTTAAAGAAAAATATTTCCTCCAGATGCCGCATCTATCTTCCCAACCATATACACAATCCAATAAGCAGGGTGATAAATAAAGACTGTCTTTTTAAAGACGACTCAGTCTTGTTTGCTATTTTTAGACCTCTAGTGCTCATTCCAGAACTTGCCATCTCCCCCGACTTCTATTGCTCAGTAAATAGTATGCTTTTTGTTTCAGATGGTTATTTTCATTATTGATTTTTAAATTCACAGAATTGCAGAGTTCTAGCATTTCAGAGGTGAGAAAGAGCCAGGCAAACCGAATAGGAAGTCTTCTCTGGGGCAAATGAGACCAAAGCTCAGACAGTGAAGTGACTTGCTCAAAGTCACAAAGGGTGAAACTGGTTAATCAGGTTTTACTGGCCAAACTGAAACGCAAAGACTAATTATCTATATGTGCAAAAATGTACTTTACCTTTCCAGCTATTTTGCATGGCAATAAATAAGTAAACCCAAGGTTTCTTTTTAAAAACTCCCATATCTTTAAAAAATATATTGCAACCATTTAATGGAGTGGTTAAATGCAGTATTTTTATAACCACCTTTCAAAGCTAAGCGCATGTTGAAACTAACTGGACCACCCAAGTAAAAAAATCTAATTATGCCATTTAACGTTTATTTGGTTTGTTTCTAAATGTATATTTAAGTGGCAACGTCATAAAGGGAAGAATTAATCGTAATCGATACCAGCTCTGCAACCATGGGGCTCTTCTTAGGTTTACAGTACTTGGTGAAATCAGCCAAGGGGGAAAAAAAAAAAAAGTATGCTAGAATGAGAAACCTCTATAGGACTTTAAAAGCAAGTCCCCAGCTGTAGGCTATATTCTGAAAGTGGAGTTGTCTAAAGGTAACTTGATCCTCCGAAAGCCACTCGCGGAAAGGAAACTGCAGGTATAAGCACGTGGAGGTGGCAAGTGAGATCCAGTACCAGCAAAGAATAGGCTTCTGTCCTTCTACTATCTTCAAAACAACACGTCACAACTGTAGATTCTAAAATGAAGTGCAAACTTAGAAGGACCCACGGGATCCCTTTACCTGCACTTACAGATGGTTCACATTCCTAAGGAATGGTCATGCTTCTATACAACTGCTCACAGAAGCAATCTAGTGCTTAGGTCCCCAGACCAGCCTACAGCAACATTCTATTTTATTTCATATATGCCTGATGTGATAAAGGCAAGTATACCTAGGACCTAACAAAAAGGAGGAGCTGAGGGCCTGAGGCAGGAAAGGGGGGAGAGAGAGAGAGAGGAAGGCTGCCTTCACTGACCCTTCTCCTTGCGCTGTTAACATCCAGCTAAATAGCTAATTAACCGGCGGCCAGAACCCTCTGCCTTTCCTTCTTCCTCCTTTGCTATCAGTCCTTGTGGGAAAGAAGGAAGAAATAAGCAAGGTACTATCCTTCCCACCTGCCCATACCTCCAAGGGGCAGTAAAGCCAAAGGAGCAGTCAGCGCCCCAGACCAAGGGGGCAGAGAAGGACACAGGGAGCCCACAGAGGCTAGCAGGGCTCTAATAAGGGGTCCGTGTGAACTGAAATTCAAAAACAAAACATTATCCTCGTGGGGACGTGTAGGTGCGGGTGTGACATATTCATTAAATAATACACAGTCTAGTGTGGACTTAGCAAGGGGTCTGTGGTTTTCCCCTGACTGGCAAAGGGGTCCGTGGAACAAAAAAGGGTAAGAACCCCTGGGCTAGAGCAAAGGGGTGGGGTGCTCAGAAAAAGCAGCACCTGCCGCTAAAGTGCCCCAGGCAGCCCAGCTGGGTGGCTGGTCCTGTGGACCCGGCTTGGGGAAAGCAGGGGGACACAGTGAACAGCATATAGACAAAACTTTGGTTGGACCCTTGAAATGTTAGGAACTGCTTCTAGGAAATGGACATTTCTTCTCTAAGAACGGTTCGGGGCACAAAATGAGGAATGGGCTGTTTATAAGACCAGCCTAATTCAAGTGATGGGGGCTAGTACAAACACTTCACACAAAAAGAAATGAGTCTCCAAAACTACACTTTGGACCCCTAAACCCAGTAAAGTCTCTTGATCCACGTAGGTCCCTCTGTGCTTGTACACCAGGAACAAATCTATAGAGGGTGACCCCTCAGGACAAATGAAAACTGTCAAAGCCCACAGATGCTGGGCAGGGTCTGGGAACCTGGATAGTTGCCCTGGTCTAAGACGGGAGAGGTCACTCACCGTGCGCTGTAAATTCTGCTCCTTTTTGGTGAGCACCTTTGCCCAAAATCTCCTAGCCATTAAGGTAGGAGAGGTGGCGAGTTGGAAGAGAGGTCCTGGCCTCCTCCCTGGAGCCACAGGCAATACCCTTCCCTCCCTGCGCAGTGGGAGAGCCCAGCAAACTGTTTAAAAACAGAACTAACTCCACCTTAAAACCACGCCCTAGACTTGCAAAGTCTCCGTCGCCCAAATTAATCCCATTCCATGGGCTCAAACCAGGCTCAGCCTGGGGCTGGTGCCTTAACTCTGCCCTTGCCTCAAAGGGGACAAGGCTTCAGGCACGTAGAGGCAGAGAAGGGTGCCCAGAGTGTGCCATCTTCCAGGGCCCCAATTCTGAGACCACCAGGACTGGAGATTCCCGGCATGATGCAGGAGGAGCTCGGGATCGGGCTGGCACGAGTGGATTCGGCTGGAGCTCTAAAATCCACACAGGCAGAACCATTACTGTGGTTCCAGCAAATCTCAGGATAGCGAGGGAAACAGTGCGACCCGCAGGGAGAGGCACTGGGCTGGATCAGAAGACCTAGATCTGCCGGCTAATCTCAGGGGAAGGGGCAAATCGCTGTCTCCGGGACTAAATTTCCTCATCTGTAAAACAAAGAGCAGATGCTGTCTTCCAGCTCAGAATTCTAACGGACATGGAACCTGAAACCCGAATCCTCTTATCCGTCCCATATGTCTGGCACAGGGAGCCCCCAGGACTTTTTTTAGCCAGCGTGGTCATGGGCCTCTAAGATACGGCCATTCTTATCACCCCACCAAACATATCTCAGAACAAAGAGGGTGAACATTCACCTTAAAGCACACGAAGGGTGAGAGCGACTGGCTTTCTCCTCTATGATGAGAATCAAGTCTCTCTCAAGTATCATCACAGTGCTGCCCCAAAACGTCGCTGTTACGCAGAGATCACACCAAATTTCAAATTTCTTCTCATCAGGTGTAACCCTCTGGCAGAGGAGTCCCAGGAAGATAACTTCATTCCACCTGACAGGCCATTTAAGAGAATGACGGCGCCTCTCCTTTTGTGGGGTTCGTACATGTGTGTGTTACCACGTCTTCCTAACGAGGTCCTCGGTAGCTTCCGGGCAAGGAAAAGTCCACTGCTTTATTAGGGATTGCATATAACTAGGTGACTCAATTCCTGTTAAGTAATAAAAATATTAGTCTGCACAGAGCCTGAGGGGTTCCAATTCTTCCTCGGAGCCCTTTAATCCCCTCCCCTGAGTGGGTGAAAATGGTCCTGGAAGGCCCTAGTAACTCTCCCAGGCCTAATTCTGCTCGCTCCCCTTTACCTTATTATGCCTGAACCTGGATTCAAACGTCCCACTCAGGAAAGCACAGGTGGGAAGGCTCCACCTTCCTCCCTTCCTACCCTCACGGCTCTTTGCTCTTCTGTGTAACTTGTATTCTGATTCTTCATCCCCTGGATTCGGGACCTCTAAGACTGTGAGGTAGAGAAGGGAAAAGGGCTGCTGCTGATACTTTACTTCCAAGCCCCAAATCTATAAAATCTGATTTAAATTGAATTCTTCCTTTCAGACCCAAAGGAAATGGGCAGTTGGCCAGGATGATAGCACAGCCTTAGCAATCTGGGCACAAAGAGACACTCCGCGAGAGGGTGCCCAGGCCTTGTCAAAACTCAGAACACACGCTCAACGGGAAATTGAGCTTGATCTGGACAGCCACTTGGTCCCACTAAAGAACCATCACAGTAAGGTGCAGAGGGCTGTCACCTCCTCACTCCCTTTATTTTCTAAATCTGAAGCAACTTCCTCCTCCTTGTTCATCAACCTATTATACCCTCTCAGCTTCAAAAGCTAACTGCCCAAAAGCTCCAATTTCTCCATGAAGCCAATTCCTAATAGCATTCCCTAGGATTGCTTTGCTTCCAGAACTTTCAAGGCGCCAAGAAATCTCAAGCCTCTGAGATTTAACAGCTTTATGTGGTATGCCTGAATTGTATACTCTCTTAACTCAGACCATAATCCCCCTTTAAAATTTTACCAGTAACAGGAAAAAGGATTCTATAAATGACCAAACCTATGGTGCTGATACATGAAATCCTGGATCCACTTCTCAACGCATTCACTGACTCTCTGGAAAACATTAGGAGAGATGTTTTGTATCCGTTTCTCCCTTTATGAGGTGCTTCTTTTTAGCTGTGTTGACATGGAATCATACAATGCTTACAGACTTCCTAAAGCAAATAAGGAATGAGGAGGCTCCTTCAGCTCAAAAGTTATGTACATCTCTCCGCCTTATTTTGTCCGTTATCTATCTCATGTGTCTCACACAATCAAAAATGGAGACCTAATCCTTAAAAATGAAGCCATTTCATGTCTGGAATCATCAAATTATCACAAATAATTCACTTAAGCAAACAGCAGTGCCCTGAGGTATCTCCACAGTATCCTGGGAGAAGAAGGGCTACCAGCTAGTAACAATGAAGCACCTGGAAGCTAATCACTTCACACCAGCACTTCTGGGATGAATTTGGATAGAGGATGAATAGCTGATATCATAATGACCTAAAGGAGGAGAACCTGTGAAACTTGTTTACTGCCTGGTATCAACTCTGAGCAATTACCATGAGATGGTTTTCTTTCTTTCACATCAGAGCTACCAAATTGCTATTTTTAATCCCCTTTCCCACCTTTAATGCCATCTTGGACAGATTCCATAACTTTGTATCACTATCGGTTATTAGGAGTCTAGGCCAATTTAAAAGTTCATTTAAATTCAATTCAATTTCGGTTTTACACAAGCTCTCACCCCACATACCAGGCTTAAGCTGTTACCCGGACTTGAAACAGGCAGAGTGGGGTGGGCTCTCACTCATTTCCTTCCTGCTTCCTCTGGGCTCCAGTTCGTCGTCCTCCCACGAGGAACTGGTAGGCAGGGACAGGGCGAATGGGGCCCTACATGACCGGCCACCATCCCTT
Organism: Tolypeutes matacus; assembly: GCA_026826555.1. NCBI lineage: Eukaryota > Metazoa > Chordata > Mammalia > Cingulata > Chlamyphoridae > Tolypeutes > Tolypeutes matacus. The sequence goes on from JAKSZT010054400.1 coordinate 5,488,409, forward strand.
CTCTGGCCAAAGCCGACTAGTGATTGGGTGGGTTCTTGTGGGAGCTGGGGGGGCGGGGACCTCCTCACTGCACCAGCTTCCCTGGTGGAGGAGATCTGACCCCAGCTTTGGCTCTGCTCTCCTGCCCCCAGGTTGGCTCCCATTACCAGAAGCCAGACCCCTAGGGGAGGCACTCACGAGACGGCTCAAGACCAGCCACCATTCCCAGAGTTCACTGCATCCTTGGAAAATGCACCTTTCCTTGCCAATCTAATCTGTCCTGTCTCTTCGGTCCTCTCCTCCACAGGAGCAGGGTGGCATGTCGTTCCACCAGAAAATGAGGGCCAGTCCCGCCTTCTTGCAGGCATGCCCAGCCTCTGGGAGCAGCTCTCTTGAAATTTTCCCTCTGGCTTGTGGAATAAGTCTGATGAGACTTTTTCTCCTCCCCCATCCTTCGTAGGTGTTTAATGCAGACTGGAAAAGGCTATAGGTCAGAACTTTCTCTTGGTAAGCTCTTTGAGATGGTCGGCCCCAAATGGTCAGGACCCTTGTCAGGCTGTGAGGTTTTCAAAGCCTCCTGTTTTAGCTGGAACACCAAGCACCACTTCTAAGGCAGCAGAAAAGTCTAACAACATCTCAAAGTCTATAACTTAACGGTATAGAAGCACCAATTTATCCAGACACTGAAAAATAGTAGCGACACCGATATGATCAACTCTTGTTTGTTTTTGTTTTCTATATTCTTCATTTATTGTCTTTTATATTGAGGAAGATATCTAATGCACTATTTTAAACCCTTAATTGACTTTGGGGGGTACATTTCACTGGCTCTTAGTATATCTATACAGTCGTGCAACCAATACCACTATCTAATTCTACAACATTTTCATAACCAAAAAAAGAAATTCCATACCCTTCCCATGACTGCTCCCTCCAGCTCCTGGCAACCACTCGTCTACATTCGGTTTCTATAGATTTGCCTATTCTGTAAATTTCATAAAAATGGAATCATACCAGAGGTGCCCTTTTGTGTCTAGTTATTCAACTTAATATATATTTTCAAGGTTCATCAATATTGTATCATACTTCAGTGTGGCTGAATAAATATTCCACTGGATAGATAGTTCATATTTTGTCCTTTCATCAAGGTAGATTTGGTGTTTATTTCCATTTTTGGAGATTATAAGTAATATTTCTATGAGCATTCATGTAGAAGCTTTGTGTGGTCATGTTTTCAAATTAGTATGGGTATATACTTTGGGGTGGAATGGCTGGGTAATACTTAACTTATTGAATAACTGCCGGAATATTTTCCAAAGTGTTTGCACCATTTTACATTCTCATGAGCAACAAATGAGAGATCCAAATTCTCCACATTCTCAGCAACAATCCTTGCTATCTGTGATGATCAACTCTTAAAAACATGTCGTGTGTATGTGGAAAGGGCCATCCATTCTTAGCAGAATATAAAATGTAATACATCTCTTAATTCTATTTGTTAATTTTATACCTAAAATGTCTGTATTAAGAAAGCAATTATTGGTATTAAAAAACTTCTTTTCTTCTTAGAGAGATTATTTCAATCGTATTTCATTATATTATAAACACTGAAATTCAAGGAGACCTTGGTGAAAGAAACCTTAAATATGAAATAATTTTAGCAAAAGGAGTGGTCTCAATACATTTTAGTGTTTGTAGTACTTTAAACGTGTCCAAATCAAACACTTGTGACAAAAAAATGTGTGATTGAAAATACATTGAACCCACTTATGTAAAATACCTAGAATTAGCAAATTCATAGAGACAGAAAGCAGAGTACAGGTTACGAGAATGGGGAGTTACAGGTTAAGGGGTACAGAGTTTCTGTTAAGGGTGATAAAGTTTGGTGATGTATGATGGTGATGATAGCATAACATTGTGAATGCAGATCTGTCACACTTAAAAATGGTTAAGATGGCAAATTTTGTGTCTCATATTTTATATATATATGGTTTGGTAATGGATGGTAGTGATGGTACAATATTGTGAATGTAATTGAGGTCACTGAACTGTACACATGAAAGCGGTCAAAATGGGAATTTTTTGTCTTATATGTTACCACAATAAAAAATTTAAAAATAAAATAATTTTTAAAATATATAGAAAAGTTGGCAATGTTTCTTAGCTTGTAAGTTTCCAAAATTCGTTCTTAAATGATGTCACTTTCCATTTATCATAATCTTGCATAGTAAGACAAGTATTTTCACCCCCTCTTAAAGATGAGAACACTGAGATATAGCGGGTTTTTAAGTTGTTTATAATAGGTGCTCAATTACGTTTACTGAATATATGAGAAGGGATAAAATAAGAAACTTTTCCTTTATCTCAAATTCCTAAAAAATAAAAGAATGCACTCAATTAATTGAAAGAGCTATTATTTATGGGGAAACTAAAGAAACTTGGCTGGTGTCCATTAATTTCTAGATTTCAAATAGACCTCTCATCTCAAGTTAATTGCAATCTAGGTCACCACGACTCCCTATTTTCCCAGGATTCCGACAGAGTGATATATTCAGATAATATCAATAAAATATTTCTTTGAATCACTATAGTAAATATTTTTGGCAGATAACTTCAATCACTCATGATAACTTCTGATAAAGGACAAAACATGACAAAATATGCCTCATATTACTATCCTATTTTAGAAAGGATGAAAGCATATCTATGTAAGACATTATTAATAGGGGAAAATGTGAGAAGGGAAGAGGATGGGGTATATGGGAATCCCCTAGATTTTCGATGTAACTTTTCTGTAATCTAAAACTTTAAAAATAAAGTTTTTAAAAAAAGGAGGAAAAAAAAGTAAATCTCCAAGAGGTTAAGTAAGTGTCATACTTAGGACTCAAACCCAGGTATTCTCACTTGAAACCCTGCACTTTTCCTACCATTCTAAGGTGGATCAATTCTCCCACAGCACTTAGCATATTGCCTGGGACAGATTGTGTATTTTACCACTTGCAAAGTTCCTACATAAGCTTTATCTCCTTGCATTCCCCCAGCAGCCCCTAGCAAAGATAACACAGATACAATGCGTATTTTAAAGAGGGGAACACTGAAGCTGAAAAAGATTTAACTCACTTATCAAACATCTCCCAACCAGCAAGAAGCAGAGGGGACGCTTGAAGCCAGGCTCCTGACTCACTGCCAATGAACATCCATCTCCACCGTCCAACAGGTCTCTCACTTTCTACCCTGCAAGAGCACAGAGAAATCTAGAGGAAGGAAGGATAGTGAGTTGGGCCTTGAACCTGGCAACCCACACGAAGGCACCAACCTTTCCTGCTCATGAGCAGTGAGGTACAGGAATAAGAAGAAAGGGCAGGATCTGACCTGAGCTGCTGTTGAAACAAGGTACCATGAGAAAAGGCCCACTAGATCACTGGGCCCAGTGAGATTAGGTATCTCTCTCTGGCCATTAAAAAAAGCAGCAGAAAAATGAAATTCCTAGGTCAGAAGCAAAATGAGACCTGAAACAAAACGACAGTGCGTGGGAGGTTGCAGGAGTGATTCTCAGAGGCCTCCAAAGACCTGCAGTGGGCACCCACCTGTGCGGCCCAGGAGGGGTTCTGACAGTCAGAGAGCCCGGGCGCTCCACACGAGGCAGAGGACGAGGCCAAGGAAGGGAGGGCAGAAGCCAGGGCCTGCCTGGAGGCAGAGACCTGGAACTAAAACCCACACCTTGATACTTCATTGTTGCCGCCAGTCTTGACCTACAAGACCCTCCCGAAGCCAATGCTGCAGCTGCCATCCCATTTTAAATGTTTCTTTCCTTTTTTAAAGGAAAAGAAGACGGAGGAGGAGGAGGGCGGCATGCAGACCTGCTCATTGGCTGCATTATGTGGGGTTTCAACCCTAAGCAGCAGCCAAGGAGGTTAAAACCCTGAGGACACCACTCAACCTCCTACTGAGAAGGAAACGTCTGGAGCATGGCGGGATTCCCAGCCCTTGGACAAGCCCTTGCTTGGGTTTGCCCTCATGGCTTGTCCCAAATAATCCTTAGCGACAATGAAAGGAAGACAAGGCAGGGAACTGCTCCATAAATGTGTACGGCCTGAGAGAGTCAGTGATGTCAGTTATGTATTTAAAAGCATTCTACAGAATGTAATTTGGTATGTTTTTATTGTTGTCCAAGAGAGTATACATTAACACGGTGATAAAATCATGTTTTAGATTTAAAAAGCAAACCTGGAAAGAGGAATAAACTCTCATGTGCTGTTTGCCATGTTTCGGGCATTTGGAAATTAACTTCCCAATTCGATATGCATAAAACACGGTGTCACAGCTATTATTATACCCAGTTCCCACATTAGGAAACTAAAGCCCCCAAAGGTGAAGTAATTTGCCTAGAGTTGGAGAAACCAACATTCTAACCTAAGACCTCAGGTGGAATCCTAGTTCCCCTAAACAAACGATCTATGTCTCACTGAGCAAACAATCCAGGCACGTCCTTCCGGCAGGTACTCATGTTCTCCAATCTGACTCAACACTTCAAGGGCCAGACCCTCTGAAGATAGTGCACTGGCACAATGCTCACAATTGCAACAGGAGTGTGAATAAAGAGGAAATTCACGATGTAAAATTAAAGAATTGGAATGTAGCATATGTATGAGAAAATAAAAAAGGAATGAAATATAGGCAGTTTGGAGATAAGTTAAAGGAGCTCATTAACAAGTCTTCAACCATGGGAAGAATAATTTCGGTAACTAGTTGCTTTGAGGATTCACTTGGAAGGAAAGAACTAGAGGTAGGATTATGTTGCAGCTTGGGAGTTCACAGCCCTGGTTAGAAACGGTGCCGTTTGGTCGTGTGGGAAGCGAGGAACCTGCGAAATAAGACTGGTTACATCTGCAGGCAATGAGTCTGAATCCACTGTCCACAAGATGACGTGGAGCCTAGTACCTTCTCTAGTTGCAGTTTCATCATCTGCTACCGAGGATGCTGAAGTAGACGGCCCCTTTTCACCTCTGCCCATGCCAAAATGGAGAAATTAGGGGAGCTTTTAGGATTCCTTCTATCATTCTATGATGGTGGGTAAGCAAATTAAACAAGCGGAAAGAGACAAGTGTGTATGTACTTAATGCACGCCATCTTTCCATGGAGACTGTCTTTTTGTCACTTCATTGTCACTGTTCTGATCGCTGGACCCTTCAATTACATAAAACATAGAGATTCAGAAAAAGAAAGGTAAAGGGAAGCTGTAAGTGCTCAATAAATTTTTAGTTGAAAGAATGACTGAAGCTTTACATGCACAGGGATCTTTGCAAGGTGCTTACTCACCAAACTAATCAATCCAAAGGACTGTGCTGTGACCCAACAAGCACAGAGCAATGGGTGTTTTGATCATGGGGATGGAATGGCAATAGTGGTTCGTGAACGTAATTGTATAAATTTGCAAGATAGCATTCTCAAAAATGTGGCAGACCACGAGAAACTTGGGGTTTAGGGTCCCAGAAAAACTCTCCAGAAAACATCTCACTTGTACTTGTGGTGAAGAGTGGACAAGGAAGAGAAACAAGACTACTATTCCAAGAATATCACTGCTTTTGCTCACTTTTGAGCAGGCATCTGCTTGTGTGGGAGCTGTGATTCCTTCTCCCCTCCCCACCATCCCCCGGTATTGTTTTAAAAATGACAGAAGAAGCAATAGCTCGCAGAAGTTATTTTCACAAGCCCAATGCCAAGTGAGGACTGGCAAGGCTGGTGCCAAACTAACAGTGATGGAGGGTTCTGTGCCGTGGGAGTGGCCGCCCCTTCGATGGATGGAAGGCTTCACTAGTGTCTGTGATGGAGCCATAAACCCCAAGACTGGGGGCATTTCCACCCCGACACTTTTATGATGTGTTTTTAAAAATCTAGGACAGCAATTCCGAAGTCACTGTTTTAAAATACAGCCGTGCAGTTAACTTTGTTTTCCATGCTGGAAGCCCAGGTTGGTCGACATTCCTAGAGGCTCCAGGCATGCTGGGAGGTGGCTGAGGTATTTCTTTTCTCCCCTTCTAATGACTGACAGATTCTTTCCATCTTATTCCTGGTGGTTGAGCTGCTGGTTCCCCCACCCCTACCCCCTTACAGTCCAATTTATGAAAATCAGCAGCTAGTTGACAGCAGGGAAAAAAGCTCCAGGTGTTGGGGGAAAGAAAGCTCTCCATAATTAGCATTTTCTCTTTGAAATATCATCGTTTCCCTGAAATATTATAACTCAAGTGTCCTTAATTTTCTGCAGATTTTTATTTCGCAATGTGAACAAGATCCTTAAGCTCAGGGAAGAATGATCTCATAGGGAAAGACTAGCAACTCCGAGGGCTCTTTGCAACCACTTCCTTTAAAACCCCAGCGCTTAGACACACAGACATGGATAGAAATATGATTCTAAGATCGTAGGAGTAAGTTCTTGCACAGTGATGTACCAGAAAGGGCTATGTGTCGGCCCAAAATAACTGCAAAGTACACTAAGAGAGGATTCTGCTGAGCAGGTGTTCCACGCACAGAAGTATTTCTAGCCAGAAACACCCCGAGTCTCAAAAATAGATTTCAAAAAATCAATTACTAGTTGCGTGATTTAAACATACGAAAATCTCTGGATTTTAAGAATATGAACTCTGAGTTATTGTTGTTGCAGTGATGTATGGGAATCCTGGGTTTTATGCATGTTTGTTCCGTAAACCGACAACGCCTCTAATAAAGGAGGAAAAAACCTTGTCCATGAACATTTCATCTTTTTAGAACTAGAAAGGAACTTAGATATTATTTTCTCCAAGTAACATGATATCTCGATGTAGGTTTTTGATGCAAACATCTGATTATTTGCTGTTCTGATGCAGGAATACTTTGATATAATCCTAAAAACAGATGCAGATATGCCAATTCATAGAGTCAGAAAGTAGAATACAGGTTACCAGGGGCAGAGGTGGGGATGGGGAATGGGGTGCCTATGTGGGGTGATGGAAAAGTTCCGGTAATGGATGGTAGCCCAACATTGTGAATGTAACACCACTTAATTCTAACTTGAAAGTGGTTACAATGGGGAATTTTATGTCACCAAAATAAAAACAGAACGGTACAACACGAAGAATGAACCCTAATATAAACCACAGACTGATTAAGAATATAATTATAGGGAAGCAGGTGGGCTCACGCGATTGGGCTCCCGTCTACCACATAGGAGGTCCAGAGTTCGATTCCTGGGGCCTCCTGGTGAAAAGCAAACTGGCCCGTGTGGCGAGCTGGACCGAGCGGAGTGCTGGCCGGCGCAGGAATTACTGGCCTGCACGGAGTGCTGGCGCAGCAAGATGATGCCACAAAAAGAGACACAGAGGACAGATAATAAGAGACGCAGCAGACCAGGGAGCTGAGGTGGTGCAAGAGATTGAGCACCTCTCTCTCACTCCGGAAGGTCCCAGGATCAGGTCCCCATGCCACCTAAAGAGAAGACAAGCACACACAGAGAGCAGACAGCGAGCGCAAAACAACAGGGAGGGGGGAGATAATTTTTTTTTTTAATTTTTAAAAAAGAATATAATTATAATAATATTGGGTCCTCAGTTATGATAAAGGCACCACACTAATGCAACGTGTTAATAACAAGGAAACTCTGCAGGGGTAGGGGGTTTACTACGGGAACTCTGTACTTTCTGCACTATTTTTCTGTAAACTTACAACTGCAAGGATAATATACATACACATACACATATATAGCGGCAAAAACATAACAAATACATCAAATTTTCTGCTGCTTTTTAGAAAACTACCCCAAACGGCATGCAATAGCCACCCCTCAGCCTATTCCTAGGCTTCACCTATTCCAAAGCCTCCCCCCACAGCCAAGGCTAAGTCAGATTGAGGGAAGGTATAGAAATGAGTTGCACACATGGACGGCACAAAAAACCAATGGTTTACATCGTAAAGACAACCATGTGATCAACCCCTTCATTTCACAGATGAGGCCCAGAAAAGTGAATATTCGCCCCAGCTAGACTTGCCCAGGTTTCCTCTCTCCCGTCTATGCTCTTTGCACTCTTTGATACTTCCTAGGACTCAATGACGTTTTTATTTCCATTACTTGTAGGATAGCGGGGCTTTTTTGCCCAGGTGACCAAGCAGCATTTACTTGTTCTGTCACTGCTGAGCCTTGTATACCCTTCTTTGAATGCATTTGCACATTAACATGCCATGTACATCTCTTCTCTTGCTGCATAACAAATCACCACACATCTAGCAGCTTGAACAACGGGCATTATTAGCTGACAGCTCTGTAGAGCGGAAATCCAGCACAACAGGGCTGAGTTCTCTGCTCGGTATAGGACAAGGCTGAAATCAAGGTGATTTGCGAGGGCTGAGAGGCTCTGGGGGAAAGTCCACTTCCAGGATGATTCTTGTCACTGGCAGAATCCAGTCCCCTGCGGTTGAAGGACTGAAGTCCCGGCTTCCTGGCTGGCTATGAGCTTCTAAAGGCTGCCCACACGCCTTGTCACAGAGCCCCCTCCGCTTCAAGCCATCAGCCTATGTCGAATGGCTCTCGTGCTTCGAATCCCTGGCTTCGCTTTCTCCGACCAGCAAGGGAAGTCTCTATGCTTTCAAAGGGTTGGTGTGATTAGGTCAGGCCTGCCTGGAGAGTCTCTCTACCGCTAACATAGCTTTATCGTGGGCATAAAATCCGCCATACTCACAGACCCAGGGATTTTGCAGGGCCCGAGAGGGTGGAAGGAGGACAGATCTTGGGGGTCATCAAAGAATTCTGCCTTCTACAGAATGCTAAGGGCCTGTTTATTTTTCCCCCAACACTGCTTATTTACGAAAATTAATTCTGTCTGAAATGGGCATGGTAAAGTGGCCTGTACGCAATGTAGAAAGGTCCTTCAAGCCATAGTTTAAAACTGGGCAAGATGGAGGGTTTCGTTCCACTTCCATCGACCTCGCAATAGGGCTGGGAAACGTAAGGACAAATAAAGGAGGGTAACCTGGCCGGGTAATCTGGCTGCCGCTGAAGCAGACACAGGGACCCAGTGGAAGCTGGCTCTAAGGAAGATGCCAGCGGCCAGGACTCTGAGGGCACGCCTGGCCAAGAACGCTGGCTGTGCACCCTCCCTCCATCTTTGGGTTAAGGTATAACCAGCTGTGCTGAAGTCAGGAACCTCATCCATCAACTCCCAGGCCAAGCACAAGGCCTAACACATACTTGCTGCTCAATAAACATTTCCTCCGTCACATCTAGGCTAATATGTATGAATGGCTCCACTAAACCAGCCAGCTGTCCTCAACAGGAGCAGAGCAGGGCAAAGGGAGAAGGAGTTGCCTGTTACAGCCAGGCACTGCCTCACTCTGTCGTGACTCCACTACGTACCCCACCAAATTAAAAGTAAAAGCATTTTTCTTTCACGCAGAAATCCATAGACAAAAAGGAAAAGCTGGCGACTGAAACACTGTGTGGAAGCTGGAAAGCGGATTGATGAGACGGGAGTTGGCAATTCTTGGGAGGGGTCTCCTATGTGAGCAGTGGGGAAAGCAGAACCATCAGAAACCTTCTAAGGTCGGTGAAGTGGGGGAGGAAGGTAGGATTTATGAGAAATGCAGTATCTCAGGCCCACACCCACTAAACCAGAATATGCAGGTTAACCAGAGCCCCAGGTGCTGCATGCGGATGCCCATTTAAGTAGCACTGATTTAGCCCAGGCTTTCTTGGTTTTGAACGTGTGCCAATTTTCATGTATTCTAATTCCAAATTCAAAGCAGGAAAGAATAATAGCAACTTTATTTACATGCTGGAAGTCTGAATGAGAAAATGTCTGCAGAGGAGACAGGTATCACACAGAACATCCAATTGGACTTATTAACTCCTTTTTCTTTCTATTTTTTTAAAAGCTGTATTATGGAGATGATGGGGGAATTTTATTTTGATTTTAGAAAAACAAACAAACAAACATATATCCTTTCTGGAAACACGGGGACAGAGGCTGGCTGCAGGAACTAAGGAAAATGGGATCGGCCAGGCCTGGGACACTGCAGGTCTTTTAGCAGCAGCACAATGAGGACAACCACATCCACCTGCCCAGACCCGAGGCTCTCTCGTTTTCTCTGAGACATTTTAAAACATCCCTCTCATTAACAGGCAGGGACAGAGTGGGGAGAAAGCCCATCTGAATGAGTAAAACTACTGAATTATAGATTTTTTTTAAAGCAAAGCAATTTTATGACTTTCAACCTATGGGAAGCTAACAAATTGTCAGTGAAGCCCTTGGGCTCCTATTTTAATGAAAGCAGGTGAGTCATATATAATTACCATATCAAGTGCTACTATGGAAATGAATACTTCTGAAGTACTTGAGGACACTGGAAAACAGTTTCTCCAGGAATTTCAATACCTCACCCCCACCGCCTCCAAGAGGATATTACCTAGCTATACATTTGCAGCACCCAGAAAGCTTTACCAAAAAAGGTAAACTTTAGCCCAACGCTTGGGAGTATAGGGTTGTAATTTACAATTAAAATTCTTTACTATCAACAAATTTTAAAAGAAAACTGAAAGCATGAAGGAAAAACAAAGCAGATTTACAACTGACTGGGAAATTCTTAGCTTATTTATCTTCAAGCAACACAATCAGTAAGGGAATGGGGAAAAAAAAAAAGAGAGAGGAAATAATGCCTATGATCTAATATAAACTTAAGAGAAAGAGGAAAGCAATAACATGACCAAATTTTTGTCCTAGGAATAACTGATCAAAGACAAAGGTAAACTACAAAACAATGAGATATCAAAAAAAAAAAAACAACAATAAAATCCCTCAAGCTTGATAATGTTTCATGTTGGGAGGCTGTCTATTATTCAGTTTCAATCCTTCAAAAGTATAGTAGGAAAAAAACAGGGTTGCAGGTCTGAATCACTTTGTGATAGCACGGAAACAAATCCCTCCTCTCTCTTTCATTTGTTTTCCCTGAACATTTTCAAATTGACATGTGCTAGAATTCATCAACATCATTACTTCCCACCTGGATTTGGCATCCTTAAAGAAGGGGGGAAAAAATTCCTTTTCCACCTCATAAACGTTCTGCAGAGATGCAACAAATGAGCACTGAAAATTATCATGAAGGAAGCTCCTCAGAATAGCATTTCTACGCTATGGCGATGGCCCAGGTCACAGCTTGATAAGACCTTGACGGCCCCTTGTGTTAGGCATGAAGCGAGCAGGGGTCACAAATGTCAATTCTCACATGTCTGTGGCCCCATCCAGGCAGCCATCTGAAGAAAACCTGGCTAGTTCTAAAACCTGCTTGATTCTGTGGACCGTTCTAGCTTTGACTTTATAGGAGGAGGCTGGGGTCAAGGGAAAACGTCATCAAACAGCGAGATATGCAAAAAAATAAATAAATAAAAGAATTACCAAGGGGAGGAAAATGAAGAGTTAACAGATTGCCCTCAATTATTTTTCATTCCCCTAGTTTATTTTTGTTTTTATTAAAAGGAGAAAAATAAGACACACATACATGATCAAAGAAATTGATTATTCTGCTCAATGAGGTACATATTAAACATCCTTTAACTAGCCAGAGCAGTTATCAGTGCCTCCTGCATGTTGTATATATAGAATGAGAATGACGTCAGAAGACAAGTCCTTCCCTGCCCCCTCAGTGGGTTTGCATTCTATTCTCCAACAAAACCCATGCTCCCATCCCTCTCCATAACCCCTGTGTCTCAGCATCCCTAAATGCACCCCTTATTGTTCCCGCTGGTTGCAGGGCAGGGAGAATGTTGCTTATAATGTTGTTTATTGTGTAAAATCCCAACCCCTTAGTTTAGCAAACAAAGGCATTCTCAATGGGCTCAGCCCACCCTCCCTCACCCTACACCGTCTGCACCATTCCCCACACATAGCCCGGCTCTTTCCTTCCTCCTCGATGCTCTTTCATCTCCCCAACCACACACCAACCTGGAAAGACCCTACTCAACATTCAAAATGCCAGTTTAAATATCACCTCTTTGAACCCCAGACGGCTGTTTACACTTCTCTAGGTAGCTACAGTAATTGTGTCACAGCACCACAGAAAATTGAACAAGTGTCACCTGCAATTCTGTTCAAGCAGACCTTGAGCAAATCAGCAAAAATGAGTTTCACTTTGTATATTTCAACCACAATACGTGATGTGCTGAATAAATGTTTGCCGAAACAATCGTAAAACAAGGTATAACCCCTTTGCTGGGTACTGGTCTGCCTGGCCATCGTCATGGTTTGCACCCTCCCAACATTTCCAACACACAAACAAAGGCAGTGGGCCACCAGCTGGCCCAGAAATCGGTATCTTTTGTTTTTGTTTTATTAAGAACAGGGTAAGTCTCAAGAGCAGCCAGCTTTAGAAACCACTGGATTTTCCATGGTTTCCCTTTTTATGGGTTCAAGTAAACTCTCTAGCCCATGGGTTACTGTTTCTAGATATTCTATGTCCATTTCACAGTGGGTGTTTACTTCAAGAATGAGTCTAGAGGGGACTTCCGGGAAGATGGCGGACTAGTAAGGCACAAGAATCTCTTCTCCAGAAAAATAGCTAGAGGGCAGGCTGAAACAGCCGGCAAAAAGATCTTCTAGGGTTTAGGACAGCAGGTGAAGGCTGCACACCACCCAGAGGAGAGAGGGACGAAAGAGGGAAATTGAGACAACAGAACCCTGAGTTGGAACCAGCAGTGGCTACTGCTGCCAGCACCTTCCCCCACACTAAAGACTCTTTAGAATTCTCAGGCCTCTGGGCCTGTGACTAAAGACAAAGGGGGTTCCAGGGATCTACCACTCCAAGAAAGCGGAGAGAGAGGGACACAGCCTAAGGCTGACTCAGGTTCTGAGCTGCAAATTTGGGCTGTGGTGCCCCACGGGCCCTTCCAGACCAGGTGGGATCACACAGTGGTTTGCCCTGGGAGACCTGGGAACCAGGAAGGACTGGAGAAATCCAACCCTCCCAATCTCCCTCTCTTCTAGCCTAGACTAATAGTTGAGGACTCCACAGGAGAGGAGAGAGAGAGCCTGGGGCTGACTGGCTTTTGACTCCCAGGTTTGGTCTGCCCTGTCCTGAGAGCCTTCCAGGCCAGGTGGGGCTGCGCCATTGTTTATCTTGGAGCCTGCAAGGGGCTAAAGATACACAAACCTCCCAATCTCCTCCTCTACTAACAGGGACTGATTGTTGAGGACTCAGAGGGGAGTGGAAATATTTCCTAGCTGGGAAAAGGGAGGGGGCTGACAGAGAAGACTGGAGAACTGTCTCAGAAAGTTTGAATTACAAGGCTCTTAGCCTCCAGACAAGAAGCTCTATCACATTGATCTGGTCTGTGTTGCAACAAATACCTCCGACCAGGCATTGATTTGAGAGATGCCAAAGAGCGCCATCTCCTGACAGGCCAAGGAAGTGCACATAAGAAAATTAAAAATACGTAGGAGAGGCTTTTCCTGGCCACTATAGCCTACCTGCCCAAGGCCCTAGAAAGCAGCTCTACAATGAATTTATGGGTCCAGTGCCCAGTTTTGAGCAACAAGCAGGACAATCCTAACAATCCAGGTCAAGCCAAAAATCAAAGAGTTGTGGTAACTCACGGCCTCCTGCCACTAAATCCCTATAAAAGAGAAAGAGATTGAGCATCTGAGTAAACTACATCCTAACCAGATGCCTAAACACCAGCAAAAAATTAGAGCCATACCAAGAAAAAAGAACAGAGAGAAAAGAATGGAAAAAATTGAGCAGGGGCTCAGAGAGTTGAATGACAACACAAAAGGCAACGACATACGTGTCATGGGAGTTCCAGAAGGAGAAGAGAAAGGAAAAGGGGCAGAAAGAGTATTTGAGGAAATAATAGCTGAAAATTTCCCAACTCTCATGAAAGAAATGAACTTACAGGTCCAAGAAGCACACTGTACCCTAATCAGAATAAATCCAAATAGACCTACGCCAAGACACATACTACTCAGAATGTCAAATGTCAAAGATAAAGAGAAAATTCTCAGAGCAGCAAGAGAGAAGCATTTACAGTGATATCATTGAATGTGAATGGATTAAACTCCCCAATCAAAAGATACAGGCTGATAGAGTGGATAAAGAAACATGAGCCATCCCCCATATGCTGCTTACAAGAAACTCACATTAGACCCAAGGATACAAACCACCTGAAAGTGAAAGGTTGGAAAAAGATACTCTACATGAATAGTAACCAGAAAAGAGCAGTGGGTAGCTATACTAATATCAGACAAAACAGACTTTAAGTGCAAAAAAGTTATTAAGAGATACAAAAGGCCATTATATATTAATAAAACGGATGATCCACCAGGAAGATATAAGAGCCATAAATATCTATGTACCTAACCAGGGTGCCCCAAAATATATGATACAAACTCTGGCAAAACTGAAGGGAGAAATAGACATTTCTACAATAATCGTTGGAGACTTCAACATCCCACTCCCATCATTAGATATAACAACTAGACAGAAGATCAACAAGGAAACACAGAACTTGAACAATATGATAAATGAGTTAGACCTAATAGATATATACAGAACACTGCATCCAAACTCAGCGGGTTATACATTCTTCTCAGTGCCCATGGATCTTTCTCCAGGATAGACAACATTAGGGCACAACGCAGCTCTCGATAAATATAAAAAGACTGAAATTATACAAAGCACTTTCTCAGATCATAATGGAATGAAACTAGAAATCAATAATAGACAGGAAAAGAGTAAATTCGCAAATGTGTGGAGAATGAACAACATACTCCTAAATAATCGGTGGGTCAAAGAAGAAATTGCAAGTGAAATCAGTAAATATATTGAGACAAATAAAAATGAGAACACAACGTATCTAAACTTATGAGATACAGTGAAGGCAGTCTTGAGAGGGAAATTTATAGCCCTAAATTCCTATATTAAAAAACAAGAAAGAGCTAAACTCAAAGATTTAACTGAACAACTAGAGAAACCAGAAAAAGAACAGCAAACCAATCCCAAAGCAAGCAGAAGGAAAGAAATAATAAAGATTAGAGCAGAAATAAATGCAAATGAAACAGAAAAACAATAGAGAAAATCAACAAAACCAAAAGCTGGTTCTTTGAGAAGATCAATAAAATTGACAAACCCCCAGCTAAACTAGCAAAGAAAAAGATAGAGAAGATGCAAATAAATACAATCAGAAATGAAAGGGGGGAAGTTACAAACGACCTCACAAAAATTAAAAAATCATGAGGATATTGTGAGAAACTATATGCCAACAAACTAGACAATCTAGATGAAGTGGAAAAATTTCTAGAAAGGCACAACCAACCTACTTTGACACTACAAGAAATACAAGAACTTAACAAACCAATCTATTAAGGGGATTGAATCCGTCATCAAAAATCTCCCAGCAAAGAAAAGTCCAGGACCAGATGGCTTCACAGGTGAATTCTACCAAGCATTTTGAAAAGAATTAACACCAATCCTGTTTAAACTCTTCCAAAAAATTAAAGAGGAGGGAACATTACCCAACAGATTTTATGAAGGCAACATCACCCTAATACCAAAGCCAGATAAAGATTCTACAAGAAAATAAAATTACAGACCAATCTCTCTAATGAACATAGATGCAAAAATTCTCAACAAAATACTTGCAAATCGAATCCAACAGCATATCAAAAGACTTATACATCACGACCAAGTGGGATTTATTCCTGGTATGCAAGGCTGGTTCAACACAAGAAAATCAATCAATGTAATACACCACATTAACAAATTGAAGGGAAAAAAAACACATGATTATCTCAATCGATGCAGAAAAGGCATTTGACAAAATCCAGCATCCTTTTTTGAGAAAAACACTTCAAAAGACAGGAATAAAAGTAAAATTCCTCAGTATGATAAAAGGCATATATGAAAAACCCACAGCCAACATCATATTCAGTGGGGAAGGTTGAAAGCTTTCCCTCTAAGATAGGGAACAAGACAAGGATGCCCACTGTCACCATTGTTATTCAACATTGTACTAGAAGTTCTAGCTAGGCAGTTAGACAAGAAAAAAAAAATCAAAGGCGTCCAAATAGAAAAAGAGGAAGTAAAACTCTCACTGTTTGTGCATAACATGATTCTGTACTTAGAAAATCCTGACGTATCCATGACAAAGCTACTTGAACTAATAAATGAGTTTAGCAAAGTGGCAGGATACAAGATCAACACGCAAAAATCAGTAATGTTTTTTTACACTAGTACTGAACAACCTGAGGAGGAAATCAGGGGAAAAATTCCATTTTCAATAGCAACAAAAAGACTCAAATACCTAGGAGTTAATTTAACCAAAGAAGTACGGGACCTATATGCAGAAAACTACAAAACAATGCTAAAAGAAATTTTAAAAGACCTAAACAAATGGAAAGACATTCCATATTCATGAATTGGAAGAATTAATATCGTGAAGATGTTAGTCTTACACAAACTGATTTATAGATTCATCGCAATACCAATCAAAATCCCAACTGCTTACTTTACAGAATTAGAGAAGGCAATTACCAAAATTCATCTGGAAGGGTAAGTGCGCCCAAATAGCCAAAAACATTCGAAAAAAGTAGAGCAACGTGGGAGGAATTTCACTGCCTGACCTTGAAACATATTACAAAGCTACAGTGGTCAAAACAGCATGGTACTGGCATAGACACATCAATCAGTGGAATAGAATTGAGAACCCAGAAATAAACCCTCACCTATACAGTCAACTGGTTTTTGACAAACCTACCAAGCCCATGCTAATGGGAAAAAAACAGTTTCTTCAACAAATGGTGTTGGGAGAACTGGATATCTATAACCAAAAGAATGAAAGAGGACCCCTATCTCACCCCGTATACAAGAATCAATCAAAATGGATCAAAGATCTAAACATAAAGGCCAGGACCATAAAACTACTAGAAGAAAATGTAGGGAAACATCTTCAAGACCTTGTAGTAGGTGGTGGTTTCTTGGACCTTACACTCAAAGCACGTGCAACAAAGGAAAAAATAGATAAATGGGACCTCCTCAAAATTAAACACTTTTGCACCTCATAGGACTTTGTCAAAAGAGTGAAAAGGCAGCCAACTCAATGGGAAAAAATATTTGGAAATCACATATCTGATAAAGGTTTCATATCCAGGATACATAAAGAGATGTTACAACTCAACAATAAAAAGACAAATGACCCAATTAAAAAATGGGCCAAAGACTTGAATAGACATTTCTCCAAAGAAGAAATACAAATGGCAAAAAAACACATGAAGAAATGCTCAACATCACTCATGATTAGGGAAATGCAAATCAAAACTACAATGAGATATCATTTCACACCTATCAGAATGGCCACTATTAAAAAGGCAGAGAACTACAAGTGTTGGAGAGGATGTGGAGAGATAGGAACACTTCTTCACTGTTGGAGGGAATGCAGGATGGTACAGCCACTGTGGAGGACTGTTTGGCAGTTCCTAAAGAAGTTGAATATAGACTTGCCATGTGACCCTGCAATACCACGACTGGGCATATACCCAGAAGAACTGAGAGCAGTGACACGAACAGACATCTGCACACCGATGTTCATAGCCACATTATTCACCATTGCCAAAAGCTGGAAACAACCCAGGTGTCCATCAACAGATGAATGGATAAACAAACTGTGGTCTAGTCACATGATGGAATATTATGCAGCTGTAAGAAGAAATGAAGTCATAAAGCATATGGCAACATGGATGAACCTGGAGGATATTATGTTGAGCGAAGTGAGCCAGACACAAAAGGACAAATACAGTAATGAATGCATTACTATGAACCAAATATATTGTGTAACATATTGTTTGATTCAAAATAAATTTTATATGTATCCAGTACATTTAATTGAGAAATGTCTATATTTATTCATCTGTGTTTACTTTTTAGTTTTTCATTGTTTATATTTTCAATTATTAAATGTACAAAATAAAGTTAAAAAAAAAAAAAAAAGAATGAGTCTAGAGCTTGCAGACTCACCATGTTGCTTTCTGATTCAGTATTAAGAGTGTGAATTCTTCCTGGAACATAGTCATTCTTCCATGTATTTGTTCAGCAAGTATTTATCTAGCATCTTCCATGGGCTAAGTGACACTTGGCTCCATATAAACTGGGATTGCCCACTAACAACTTGTTCTCGAATTCTTTCCCCAAAGAAAGATTTTTAAAGCATAAAGCTATTATGTAGGATTCCAATTCAGGACAAAGTGGGCGGTAACATACATTTTTAGCTCTTAAGTGGGTGCTCATGGCCACTAAACATAGAACACGGCTCATCTATACAGTATAATTGTGGAATACTAAGCTTCAGTCTCCAAACCACAAGAAATGAGGGAGCTATTCAGAGAAATGGGTTAGTTTAGCAAATATTCTGTACTCTCCCCCAAATCACAGCTTGTTCGATAAATTAGGTTGCAACTGAGAAAATGCTAGGCTCTTGCTTTCTTCTTTCAAGTTTATATAGTTGATACTTTCTGCAGTCCATACTTAACCACTGTTTTTTTTCAGAAAGGGTGGCTGCCTGTGGCCCCTTACGGACCTGCTGGTATGGTTCTGCAAGTCCTTGGGTGTGGCGTGATAGTGGACTTGGGATCTCAATTGGTTCTGCACCGTTTAAATAGAAATAGCAGCTATTAGAAACGGATATAAAATAAAACGGCAGAGGGACCGTTTTCAAGACAGTGCAAATCCAGCCTTGACAATGAAAACCGGGAGCCATTACTCCCGCAGGATCTTGCTCGCTCTGCGCAGAGGAAAGCGTGGTCTGTAAACTCCAGACATATCTAAAGCACAGCACTTGCTCAGAAGCTCTGGTAGCAACATCCGGCTTTTGTTCAAGTCCACAAGTGTCATAAAGAAAAAAAAAGAGCTCAAAGTGCACACAGAGGAAGCTGCTAAAACGCCGGCTTCTAATTAGATCACTAATATTACAGGAGGAAAAGGAAAATGGATCTGTCTACTGTTTCCTTAAAATCTGCTGGTGCTTTATCTAAACTTATAAACAACAAATATCCTAAATACTCTACTGTACTCGGGTTCAAGAGTTCAGCAGTATCTGGAGAAGTGGCAGCACTCGGGAGGAGAGGAGAGATCTGGGGCTGCAGATGGGAGAAGGGTTATTTAATCTTGCTCCTCCCTCTCAGAACATCTGCAAAAGCTTAGGTCTTTGCAACCATTCTGACCTTCAGGCCCAGAGTCGTTACTCAAACTGCACCTGCCCAGGATTAAGTTTCCTGCTAGTGAATGATTGTTTCTTTCCTTTAGTCTGCAAACAGCTGCCACGTGATCAAGTGGCAGCCGGGTGGATGGAGCTGGCCCCTTGCAAAAGAGCTGAACAGGACTTGGGTGATTCACGTCTTTCAAAAGCCTGGTTCTGAAATGCTTTTGCATGTTTCTATCACTTCTTGTTTCAGCTCACAGATAATTAAAGCCTGTCAGAGACAGAGTTCTAACCTGGAAAATAGACCATCTCCTATAACTCATTAGAGTTCACGAGGATGAATGGAACTCATTGTCTTTCCCTTTTCTGTTTGACCCAATGGGCTGCTAAATCTATGATCTCTAACCTTGCTAAAACGAGGGAAAACTCTGAAAAGGAATGAGGCCTCTCTCCCTGTAACAAGAGATACATCTGCCAGCCAGGAATCAGCTACACCTGCTTGCTAGGCATTTTGCTAATCCAAACGCTCTATCCCCAGCATGCATAAAATAACCTTGGATAGTTATTTGATCGGTGATGGAGTAAACTGTTAGATGCACTGTCGCCATAAGAAACAGCTTCTGGGAGCAGGGGTGAGTTTATATGACACTTGTACACGGTATTAGGAAACCCTACCCAAGAGTACACTGACATACAATATAGTTCATTATTAAATGGTAATTCACAAGCCTAATGATAAAGAATTGTGGCTTTCCCTCAAAAAGACAGCTTGGTATTTAACTTAAAGAAACCACACAGAGCTATTTCTATACAAAATGCTTCCCAACGGTTAATCAAACAGCATTTCTCCTTGGGTCAGAGTGAACCAGTAGAGAAGAAGGACTGTCAAACCTTCCCAGATCTCGGGGGAGTCAAAAATCAATGCAGGAGTCACAGAGCTGCTGGGCAGCGGCTTCCCTCCTGAGAATTCCATTCCTGCGTAGCAAGAATGCTATTGGATTTTTCTCTAACATACACACACACACACAGCTTGGACATGCCACGAGTGTGTCCAGCTACTGCAGAAACACAATTGTGAGACTAAGACATCATCCGATGAGCATACATTAAGTGGAAAAGCAGGCCGCTCTGCATAGGACTGTGGAGTTTTCAGAGGTAAAGAAACAAAACAAGGATTTAAAAAAAAATAGTACAGAAAGCACTTTTTGTTACCCATCCGTATCCCTCAAAATACCCAAATGTGCCAACCTTGGCTCCCAGCATACTAGGGGCATTTAAAGGCTGGCAGGAAGAAATTCCCATCCACTGCATTAGCACTTCATGTGGGACATGTCAACTGTTATTGACCAGGTATTGAGAAGCCTCTGCCTTACTTTTAAGCAATCAGACAAGACAGCTGAATACTTGTGGTTGATTATTCCAGTGCTCAAGTGAAGGCCAGAATGACTCTGAGCACATGAGAAATAGAATAATTCTTTCAAAATGCCCTGACTGAAGTGCCTCATTGGAGCCTACAAAATGGATTTCATACATTTCAGTTGAAAAAGAAAAGAAAGAAAACAGGCAGATCAGTTTATTTTCTGAGCACAGTGTTAATGACAAGATGACATCACCAGCGGCCAATCAGAAAGCTCTCTGGTGTCTGGTGCCCTAACACCATTTCATATTTATGGACAAGCACCAGAAGGGTGTCAGCTCTAAGCTGCACTTCCCTCCCTGCTCAGTGCTAAATAAAGTGACTGCTTTCATTCACCAGCCAAACTGCCAAAAAAAAAAAAAAAAAATCCTCACAGTCGCTCTTCCTCCTTGCTCCAGCATGTTTTCTGACAATCCTGAAACAATAAGTGGAAGGTGGGGGCGAGTGGCTGGAACCCTGTGTCACTGCTTCCGGCCAAGCAGAAGAGTGTCAGTGCTCTGGAGCTTCTGAACTGGGCTGCCCTGAGAGCCCCAAAGCCAGACCCCCAGGAGCAGGGAAAGACAGGCTGTCTGCAAGGCAGGATTCAAGAAATGCAGGCGATTGTTTTTCCTCCCCCAATCGTTTTCCTTCTAATTATCATCTCCCTCCACTACCTTCCGGACCTTTTGAAGAAGGCAGTGAGAAAAGCTAACCCTGCAGTGGTTAATCCCAGTGCAGATTTGAGTTCCATTCAGTCCCCCACTTCCTCAGACAATGGAAGCCCAGCCACCCCCAAACCCCCGAATCAAGGCAATGGAGACGGAAACATCAGGTTATGAGTGTGAACCTCCTGTTCTTGAGGCTGGTGTTAATTGCTGAGCTGCTGGGAAATGGGGTGGCCCAAGGAGAAACGCGGCCCAAATTTGTTTTCGGTTTAAAATCAACGATCTGTTTGAAGAGAAATTTGGAGTGCCTTTCAAATTCTAGGCAGCACGTTTGTGTCATCCATGAAAATTCCTTGTCCTAGACAACTGCTCAATGCTTCCTGCTCTCAAACGTCTCCTAATCCCCAAAACTCACATAGAGAGGCCTTTTCCTTTTCCATACACCTAACCATCTGATGCTGTATCAGAATCGCTGGATCAAGCTCAAAAAAAATCAGAATTAACATGTAATAAAGATGCTTGGCAATACAGCAAAGATGACAGAGTTTGGTATTAGTGGCCTGGAGCCAGCATGACAGATCTACAGTGGATGGTCCTTTCCTACAAATTTAACTATGTAAATTGAGAAAAAATTAATAATCCACTCAGAGCAAATTCGGGCTTTGCAAGGTTCCTTTGGTTTGGTTCTGCAAGGTCCCCCTGGTACTTTACTGCATGCCAAAAGCACAAATAAAATGACTGTAGTCTGTCCTTTTCCATAATTAACTTGATTCAGATTTAAACTAGTAAGTCCAATCAAAAGGGAAGGCAGACGAAGATTTGGGGTTCCCACTATTTCCAGGTTATGCAATCAGAGTCATCTAATTTTTTCCCAGTGTGCCCTTCCAAGCCAAAGCCTAAGATCCCCATGCAACTTTTTAAAGCTTACACATTTTATATACAACCCACATACACTGTTTCATCTGCAGAATCCCCATACAAATCAGAAAGATCACAGCATAAGGAAAAGACAGTTGTGCGGGAAAGAAAGACAAAACGAATCTGACCTAGTGACCTCTAAGTCTTTAGGTCATCTGGGGATTGGGGGTGGGGAGAGGCAATGTGACACTTTCTTTCTTAGATGCCCTATTTTTAAAAAGCCCAGGGTGAGGGAAGAGTTTCCTTTGTCCCATATGCTCACCAATAGGTGTTGTCATCTTGAAAGTTATAAAAATTCACAAAGAAAATTAAAAGCAAGACATGAAAATCTGGGTGCTCAACAAAAAGGGACAAAATAAAACGCAGTATGCTGGTATCATAAGTCCAAAACTAAATATTTAAGCAAATGTTTCTAAAGGGCATTCTTCCCAAAGCTCTTTCCTAAAGTGAATAGAATCCTTTCCAAAACCTACCTATTAGAAGGTCTTGTTATTACTCTCTAATCTTGATGTTCCATGTTAGCTGGCAGAAGGGAAAACTAATCTGGATCTTCCAAAAATCATTTACATTTGGTTTTAGATGCATTATATGGGGGTGGCAAGTTGGCAACAAATTCCCCTTCCTAATTAAGTTTAGTTTAGAAAAAAATTTTTAATTTTATATTCCCTCAGCACAAGCCAACTATCAACTGCCAACAGTGGCACATTGGCAATGGGAAAAAGCCAACAGTGGATTTTTTTAAATTGTCATAGATAACTGAAGCTGTCCACATGTAGCTATCATGGTGACAGAATTAGCCGTGGCTCAGCGTGAGCACTGGTAAGCAACCAGAGGCTTAGATCTGCCAATGACATCATGTGTACAAGCAGAGGTGTGACCTGACGTGGCCAGGTGTGAGAGCTGTTGAGTGAAACACCATAAATCAGAAAGGTGGACCTCACTTGTTATAATCACACCCCCTTACTCAATGTCCCACGCTCAGAACCCTGATCCTTTCCCAGGTTCTTCAAGGATAAGGTGCTTGCTTGTGTTTTCTTGAGATCTCTACCTCCCATACAAACAGACATCTTCACAACACTCACAGTTAGGAAAGGCAGATACGGCATGTAAACGGACCTAAATTCTGATTCCTGAGACTACACAATTAGACTATACCACAAGGCATAAGAACATTTGGAGAATAATCACCCAAAGATCTGCGCATGTAGACACAAGTAAGCCAAGCTACAATTCCCCTTCTTTATGAAAATACAGAGTCCCCACTGTCTCTGTTCCAGAGTATCTGCTCCACGTACCATCGTCATCGTGAATTCTCTTTCCTCAACATTAACAAGCAGGCGATAATAATATTCCTCAAGAGGTTCCTTTGTACTCTTCTTCATCTCACGCAAACTTTTGACTTTTCATTACAATCTATCCAAGTTTAAGCTTCCTTTTTTTTTTAAGACGGTGCTGAGGATTGAACCTGGGACCTTGTACAAGATAAGCAGGTGCTCAATCACTGAGCTACATCCGCTCCCCTGTGTTTCCTTTTTATATAATCCCTTGAAGCAAGGCAGAAGCAACGGCCTCCTTCTGAAACTCATGAAGGAAAGATTAGAAAAGGAAATTGGCATGTGAAAGATGGGTACTATAATGGCATAAAGAACATCTACCTTACTTTTCCCATCCCTCTCCCTCCCCCAATTTTTCTATAGTCCCCAGCATTAGGAAAGAGAATGCTGTTTGGGATAAATCAATGGTCAAGTCGAATATTGATAGCATTCCCATTAAGTATTCGAAGTGTATAACAAAAATGAAGAAAGGTTTTCAATTCTTGGAAATGAAATTTTAAGAGACTCATTTTTTCAGATGCCTTGGTTATTTCTTTGGGGGAGGGCGTCGGGGGCACAAAATTAAGTTGTTACAAAATCACTCTTCTTAGAGACAACACATAGTCGTCAGTCCTCTTTATATTTAGAGGATATACACTAAAGGCAAAATTATAAAAGCAGAATAAAGCCAAGGTCACAGAACAGAAAGAGTCTATGGATGAAAACACCACTAAAGCATCATCTTCGGTTGCTAAGATGATTCCTCTACTTAACAAGAGCCAACTGTACCCCTGCTACGTAGCAAAACAAAGGAAACATGATCCATTCGCAAAACTGGTGGAGTAGACATCTGTGGGCCTTACCATTTATCCAACATCCTGTCCCCCAAAACAGGAAACTGAATCACAGAGCTGAGAAACTATCCTACCATTTCTAAAGGAAAAAGACACAAAACTCCAGTTAGCTTTTTATTCTGAAGCAATACACTCCAAGGCAGTCAGGTTGTTCTTCTGGTTTATAATGGCCTAAGTCAGTTCTTACAAACATTTAATCTGAATGGTTTGCCTCCCCCTTAACATGATTTGGTTTCCATATAAAAATAAGATTTCCTATTGGGTGCACGAGATTCCTATTCGTAGTCTCTCCCGTACATTCCCACTTAGGCTGTGTCAGCAGAGAATTTTATAACATCAATATAGCTGAGATTAAAGGAGGCCATGTTTCTATCAGCATGATGGGTCACG
The DNA here is from genome assembly GCA_026826555.1 of Tolypeutes matacus. Classification (NCBI taxonomy): domain Eukaryota; kingdom Metazoa; phylum Chordata; class Mammalia; order Cingulata; family Chlamyphoridae; genus Tolypeutes; species Tolypeutes matacus. The sequence goes on from JAKSZT010054400.1 coordinate 5,513,128, forward strand.
TTTTTCACACCCAGGAAAAAGATAGAAAATAAATGAGTATGGAAAAGCACCAGGGGTGGTGAGGGCAGGGTGAAAAGCCTGTTTTTCAGCACTCATACAGATAAGTTCAAGGCCCCAAAGCAGACCTGTTTCCCTGTTTACCGGGCTCTGTAATTCTTACCTTTTATCTAATTCCAGTTAAGTCACCAGATTTGAAGAGAAAGCTAGGAGATGAGTTTCATAAAAACATAAAATAATTACTAAGACACATAAGCATCCAGAATATAATTCCAGTTGACAACCATCACACGTCAGGAATCTACAGGCCCCACCATAGCATTCATAACACTTAACTGTTCAGTACAAAACAAGATGGCTATGCTGGAAACTCATCCTCACAATCACCAAGGGGTAAAAAATAACCGCAGGCCTGGCTAATCCTTGCTTGCAGAGCATCACACTGTCATATGAACAGCCAGGCGTCCGCAACAATTCCTCAGGCCATTTGCCTGTTCCACTCATCTAAAAATTCAGATACGTGCACGGCTGCACGATGAAAGAAGTTGGCATTACATTAAAAGTACTTTACCCCTTGGGTATGTGACAGTTCTCTTAAAATTTGGGTAACATTGTGAGTAAACAGAAAAACTCACACATTGGAAAAAAGGGGTTCATAGCAATCAGGGGCACGTGTGGCATCGGCTCGTGCCCAGGGCCACCCCAGATGGTTTTGGAAGCTGGGCCCTGTACCATCACGCGCTCCCGGGTTGGCGAGTGGGGACACAGCCAGTCCTCACCCTGGTCACCTAACATTTGTCCAGAAGCCAGAAGGAGCACCTGTTTTCTGATTCATTACAGATTTTTGCAGCCCTATACCTTAAACCGCATAACCGGATAGGCTATTTAGTTGCAGAGATATCGCAAGTCAGATTACAAATTCACACGCGTAAATGATATATATACGTACATGTGTGCATATAAACATGTCAGTTACATGTATATATAACTTCAATATCAGTAAGTTTGAGTCCATCCACTCAAATTTTGTAATGAATGCATCTGAAAACACTCTGCTTGACACTAGTACTTAGTAGGATCTCTATCAGTAGTTACTGAGTCTGAATTATTTGGAGTAAAGAAGGGGGAAGAGAAGAAGATGTACCTAGAAGAGGAGGTGATGATGGGAGAGAATAAAGAGATAGGCGTCAATAAGGAAAAACAGAATGCATGAAAACGGAAAATGCAGGGAGGAGAGGACAAGACTGGAGGACTCAACCACCACAAGGTTATCTTTGGCTTTGATCCCGTTAGCCTAGGAGCTAACAGTGATAGAGCTGATTTAAGCAGGGAGTGGTCAAGAGGCCAAAATCATGGGCTCAGCCATATGTGAATCACTCGGCTTCTGTTCCAAGTCCAGAGCCTTTGTGCTGAACGGAAATTAGCATCTTGCACGTGCTTACTGCTGGTCCCAAGGGAAGCTGAAGGCCGATATTGGGGTGTACCTGCAGAAATCCATCATCATTTCCGCAAAAAAGAAATCCGCAAGTAACCGCTCTCCTTCCAGTGGGCGCTTCAGGATCCACTTTGCACAGGAATGCAAGCTCATTATGAAATCACGCTGGTACCTCGACGCACTGCACGCTCATCAACATGCGCTGCGTCTCTCTGGCTCCTTGGTTGGGGGAAAGTGCACTCTCTCGAGGTGTTGAGTATTTGCATATTTCTATTGAGTTTATTATCATGAGCCCCAAGCACTTTAGTTTCCCCACAGGATATTTAGATAAACAAGAATTTAAAATTATCCTAAAATGGAGAGGAAAGTGTTTTCAAATTTTCAAACAGACACCCCTCAAAATTAAATATCACTCACATGCATACGCTTTTCCCCAAACTCCCGGAGTGATTGGTTTGTATCGCAGTCTAATGTCCCCGCAGTATTAAGTAAACCAAGCAGTTTGGGTATTGTAACAACAATAATCACTAGCTTTGCTTCTTTATTAGTGGCTTTATAGAGAAACTGCATTTTCTTTATGAAAAAAAAAAAAGAAAGAAAGAAAAGAGGAAAATGTGCTCCAGGATCAGCCCTTGCATACTAAGCGTCAGTCTGTGGTGAAAGTTAACAGTCTAGTTATAAACCCTCCAATGTTGGGAATTATGACGATGGAAACGCTGACACAACATTAGCCACAGCTGGCACTGCAAAACTACTTTAAATACATTGACTTTCCCCTATGAAGTCAGTCCCCAGAGCCTGGGGCTTTGTGATTTTAAACTGTAAAGAGTCAAACACACCAGCAGGAAAAACAAAAACAAAAAAACAACCATGTCCAGGGGAGATCTTTGACTTCAGGCCTAACTAAAGGCATTTACTGTTGACTAAGAGGCACATACTTTAAAAAGCACTTGCCCAATTTGGTACTAGATAGATCATCAGAGGAATGAGAGAAATATGAAAGTTCATGTGAAGAAATATTTAATAGTGCTACTTATAAGAGAAAGAAGAGGGGACAAAACAGGAAAAATCTGTAAGGACAAAGGGCAAATAAAGATAGCAGCCTATTAGTGTGCTATTTTTACATCTGATTTGTAACTTCAAATGTTAATGAGAGAGAAGGAAAAAACTGCCTGGGAAATGACTGATAACAAAGCCAGGATCTCCTTAGAGAACATACTTCAACCTAAATTATGATCATTTCAAAGGCTAGCGCATATATGGTTTTTGAGGAAAAGAAAATGCAAAGGCAAGTAAAAATCAATAGGTTTCAAGTCTTAAGGACCAATAGAGCTCATAAATGCAATTTCTGTAGACGACTCTGATTTTGTCGACTGTAGCTTTTCTCAGTATGCCTCTCTCTACTGTACCATAGATAACGTCACTGCCCACTTTCAGGAACATTCCTGGTTCCAAGGCTGGAGTGAGCTGCAGAGAAGAGGCCTGTTATGTTTTAGGTTTATGAGTTCCCACGCTAGCCCTCAATTAAGCTTCTTCTACAAGATATATAACTATATTCCCTTCATCTGAATTTAATTCATTCTGTCTTCAATAAACAAAAATAATCGATGCCTATAAGAAATCCCGAAGATGCTGAGAGTCAAACTTGCTTAGAAACGGGGAAAAGCAAACCTACATAAATATCCTTTAATGAAAGTTCTGTTGGCTCACTAGGGAACTATCTCTACCATTCTCACGATTTCGACAACCACCTTTATATGAACGATTCCCTAATTTTTATCTCTAGGGAGACTGCTCTCCTGAACTAAACCACGTATATATGTATAGATCCAAATGAGACCCAAATGAAACCGCTCATCTCCACTTATAATAAAATAAATGTCAGCCTGCCCAAAGCAGAGTTCACAGGCAAGCCACTGACTCTCCTGAATTCTCCATCTCAATGAACCAGCATCTACCCAACCAGAAGCAGTCTTTCTTCATCTCTTTTCCCTCTTTTCCGTTATCCTCCATATATAGTTGCTACATTGCATCATTTTACTTTTTTTTTAGTAATTTTTTTCAAATATTTATTTATTTCTGCCCCCCTACCCCCTGTTGTTTTGCGCTTGCCGTCTGCTCTTTCTGTGTTCTTCTGTGTCTGCTTGTCTTCTCTTTAGGCAGCAGTGGGAACCGATCCTGGAACTTTCCAGAGTGGGAGAGAGGCACTCAATCTCCTGTGTCACCTCAGCTCCCTGGTCTGCTGCGTCTCTTATTATCTCTTCTCTGTGTTTCTTTTTGCTGTTTCATCTTGCTGTGCCAGCTCTCCTACGCGGCCCAGCACTCCTTGTGGGCCAGCACTCCTGCGTGGGCCAGCACTCCACTCAGGCCAGCTTGCCTTTCACCAGGAGTCCCTGGGAATTGAACCCTGGACCTCCTATATGGTAGACGGGAGCCCAATTGCTTGAGCCATATCTGTTATCCCATTTTGCTTTTAAATGACTCCTCTCTGCCCATCTACCTCTGCTATGTTCCATCAGAAGTTTGTCTTGAGTCTCAAGTTCCTTGAATCTATCTAAATTTTAAAATAATACCATAGTATTATTTTGAATGAGAAAACCTGATTACATCCCTCCATTTATCTAAATTCTTTTTTTTTTTTTTTAAAGATTTTATTTATTTATTCATTCATCCCCCCCCTGCTGCCCACGCTCGCTGGGTCAGCCAACCACGCCGCGCGGGCAGGCCCGCCCCCACCAGGACGCCCCGGGAACCGAACCCGGGGCCCCCCACATGGCAAACGGGAGCCCCACTGATTGAGCCACAGCCGCCCCCCTATCTAAATTCTTAAATGATTGCACCCAGCTACAGTGGTGAATTCTCAAACGTTATTGGGATAAGAATCATGCACGCGGGTTGCTGCTGCTGGTGGGTTCTTTTGCAGGGGAGGGGGCAGTTTTAATATAGATTCCTGAATCTCTCATAAGGGATTCAGAAGTTCTAGAATGGGACCCAGTAACCAATATTTTAAATGCTCTCTAGGTTGATTCTGATATCACTGGTCCAAGGACTGCGCTTTAGGCAACAGCAGACTAACTATGATGCACATACCTCCTCTAATGGTACACAACGTTCTTCAAGATCAAGTGGGGGGAGCTGTGAGAAGATGGCAGAGTAAAAGCTCCAGGAAATAGTCTGTCCAACAGAACAACTATTAAACAAGCAGGAACTATCTGAAGCAACAATTTCAAAACCCCGTCGTCCAGCAAAACACAGCACAGAATCCAGAGAAGAGCAGGAGGGAGAGGCTGACAAATTACAGTAAGTACCAGTAACTTGCTCCTTTCACACCATCACACATCCCCAACTCATGTGGCAGGTTGCAGTGGGGTTCAGATCCTGGTGTAGCCTGCTGGGTGCAGGAAGGGAGTTAAAAATCCACTTCCCCAAGAATGGGAGCAGAGCATGGCCCAATTGTGAATCATTGTTTTTTTTTTTTTTTTTTTAATAAATTTTTTTAAAAGATTTATATTTCCCCCCCCCCCCCCCCCATTGTTCACACTCGCTGTCTGCTCTCTATTTGTCTTATTTCCTGATATTTGTCTTCTTTTTTTTTTTAGGAGGCACTAGGAACTGAACTGGGGACCTTCCATGTGGGAGGGAGGCACCCAATCGCTTGAGCCACCTCCACTCCCCATCATTGCTTTTAATTAGCTATTTCAGAATGCTCAACGATAGGCTCTGAGAGTGACCACTGTTCCAACCTGCCCCGGGCAAAGGAAGTGGAGGAGATTTAGAGATGGTATGCTTCTTTAGAGCTACTGAGGATATTTGAAGGGCAGCACTGGCTGAGAAGGACCAAAGCAAGAAAGCACAGCTTTGGGGAGACGTGAAAGAAGCTCCTGGAGCCCCTCCTTGTTGCTCCCTCATCTCCACAGAACATTTTGGAGCCAGCAGATGCTACCTTTGTGGGTCCCTGGCCTTGTTCTGGCTGGTAAAGCCTGACTTGGGAAACTCTTCTATGGAGTGCACGCACACCTCCCAAAATTTGAAATGAATGAGTTGGGCAGCCTGGGGCAAAGGCTTTTTTGCTCTAAGTCTTGCACTGGAACACCCAAGAGAGGAAGAAGGTCTGTTTACTGGAAAGTAGAGGAGGCATTCAAACTCCCATGAACAGGGAAGGTCCTAAGGCCCTAAGCAAAAACCAGCCCAGAAAAGATACAGACCCAGAAAAGACAAGGAGAGCCATACATTTTGCATTTTCTTTGGGCTAACTTTCCTGATGAGAGGGCTGAACTCTGACAGAAAGCATCAGTCAACACAAAGTCAATTGGCAAAGATGGTGAAAGGTGTTTTTTGCTTAGGTTTGCTTGGTAGCTCCTGACACTCAAGAAAACCTCTGTCATATCACTAACTGTATATAAACTTAAGGAAAAAACAAACAAACAAAAAGAAACAGATATCTCAGGGAATAAATCCAAGAGTCAATATTTTAAAATATTAAAATGTACAATGTACCATAAAAGATTATAAGACAAACAAATAAACAGGAAATGATGCCCTATCCAAAGGAAAAGGATAAAAATCCAGAAAACATCGATGAAGAAGACCAGAGAGTAGACATACCAGATACGGACCTAAAAAACAAAGAAACAAACAAACAAAAACTTCAATATGCCCAAGGAGATGAACAAAAGTGCAGAAAAAGAACTAGAGGATATCAGGAAAACAATGAATAAACAATATGTAAATTTCAATACAGAGATAGAAAATTTATAAACGAACCAAACAGAATTACTAGAGCTGAAGACCTCTGTTACTGAAACAGTAAATTCTCATGAGTGTTTCAACAGCAAAATGGAGATGGCATAAGAAAAAATCAGTGAACTCGGAGAAAAGAAAATTGTAATGAATGAGGCTGAGTAGTAAAAAGAAAAAAATAATTACAAAAAGCTAAAATAGCCTAAGAGATCACTGGGATCCCTCAAGTGTACCGATATACACATTATAGGATTCTTAGAAGGAGAAGAAAGAGAGAAAGGGGCAGAAGGAATATTCAAAGAAAACTTCCCAAACATAGCAAAAGATGTGGATATGCACATCAAAGGGGCCCAAAGAAGATAAACAGGACAAACTTTGAAGAAAAATATGCCCCATCACATACTGCTCAAACTGTGAAATACAAAGGACAAGAGAGAGTACTGAAAGCTGCAAGAGAAAAGCAGCATGTTATGTACAAGGGAGTCCCAATTAGATTAAATGCCAATTTCTCTCTACAAACCATGAAGGCAAGAAGGAAGTGGGTTGAAATACTTAAAGTGCTGAAAGAATACAATTTCCAACCAAGAATTTTATACCCAGAGAGACTTTCTTTCAAAAAGGAGAGTGAGGTTGAGACAAACCCAGATAAACAAAAGCTTTGGGAGTTCATCACCACTAGGCCTGCCCTACAAGTAATGGTAAAAGGAGTTCTTCAGTCTGAAAGGAAAGGACACTAGACAGTGATTCAAAGTGGCATAAAGGAACACAGACTTCCAGTATCAATAACCATTTGGGTAATTGTAAATGCCAGTGCAATTGTATTTTTTGGTACGAAACCCCACTTCCTACTTCCTACAGGTGCTAAAATGCAAATGCACAAAAAGTAATGATATAGCTATGGTTTTGGAGTAAAATGTAAAAAGATATAATTTATAACAAATACATAAAAAGGTGGGGGATAGATGATGAGGTATAGATACAGTGTATGTGTATGCTATTAAAGTCAAGTTGATATCAAATCAAATGATTGTTATATATTTAGGATGTTAAATTTTAACTGGATGGTAAAACCAAGGAAAATATATGAAAAATATATCCAGACAGAAATGAGAAAGGGCTCAATATTACACAATACAAAAAGCCAATAAATATGAAATTAGGCACTGATAGAAGAATTGAGGGACAAAAATGGCATAACGCATACAAAGACTAAGTAACAAAATGGCAGAAGAAAGTCCTGTGTTATCAGTAGTGACTAAATGTAAATGGATTAAACTCTCCAGTCAAAAGGCAGAGATTGACAGAATGGACAAAGAAAGCATGACCCAACTATATGCTGTTTACAAGAGACTCACCTTAAATTCAAAGACATAAGTAGATTGAAAGTGAAAGGATGGAGAAAAAATACCAATATCATACCAGTAGTAACCAAAAAGAACTGAGGTAGATATACTAATATCAGATAAAATAGATTTTGTGTCAAAAACTGTTACAAGAGACAGAGGCAGTCATTATATACTGATAAAGAGTCAATTCAACAAGATGTTACAATTATAAATATATATGCACCTAACAGCAAAGCCCCAAAATATATGAAGCAAATACAACAGATTTGAAGGGAGAAACAGACGATTCTACGTGAGTAGTAGGAGACTTATATACCACTTACAATAGTGTATAGAACATCTAGACAGAAGAGCAATAAGGAAATAGAAGAATTGAATGATATTCTAACCCAACTAGACCTAACAGACATATGCAGAACACTTCACCTAACAATAGAATATACATTTTTCTCAAGCGTGCATGGGTCACCTTCAGGATAGACCATATCTTAAGTCACAAAACAAGTTATAATAAATTCAAAAATATTGAAATCATATCATACAACAAATCTTTTTCTATTACAATGGAATAAAGCTAGGAATCAAATACAGAGAAATGGAAAATTCACAAATATGTGGAAATTAAACAAGGTACTCAAACAATCTATGGGTTAAAGAGGAAATGATGAGGGAAAGTAGGAAACATCTTGAGGCCAACGAAAACAAAAACACAACATATGAAAACTTATGGGATCCAGCATAGGCCATGCTGAGAAGGAAATGTATGACTTAAAGGGCTTATATTTTAAAAGACGAAATATCTCAAATCAGAGAACTAACATCAAAACTGGAAGAACTAGGGAAGCAGATGTGGCTCAAGCGATTGAGCTCCCATCTACCATATAGGAGGTCCAGGGTTCGATTCTCGGGGCCTCCTGGTGAAGGCAAGCTGGCACACACAGCAAGCTGGCACACATGGTAAGCTGGCCCGAGCGGAGAGCTGGCCCAAGTGGAGAGCTGGCCCGCACAGGAGTGCTGGACAACACAGAGTGCTGGCTCACATGGAGAGCTGGCGCAGCAAGAAGACACAACAGAAAAGAGACACAGAGGAGAGACAATAAGAGACACAGCAGACCTGGGAGCTGAGGTGGTACAAGAGATTGAGCACCTCTCTCCCACTCTGGAAGGTCTCAGGATTGGTTCCCAGTGCCGCTAAAGAGAAGACAAGCAGAAACAGAACACAGACACAGAGAGCAGACAACGGGATGGGTGGGGGTAAGGGTGGGGATAAATAAATAAATCTTTTTTAAAAAGCAAACTGAAAGAACTAGAAAAAGAAGAACAAACTAAACACAAAGCAAGCAGAAGGAAGGGAATTCGCAAAGATTAGAGCAGAGAAAAATGAAAGAGAGAGAGAGAGAAACAATATAGAGAATAAACAAAACCAAAACTTGGTTCTTTGAAAAGATCAATAAAATTGACAAACCTTTATCTGACCTGACAAAGGAAAAAAAGATAGGGTACAAAGAAGTAAAATCAGAAATGAAAAGGGGGACATTAGTACCTACTACACTGAAATAAAAATGAATATAAGAGGATACACCATGAACAACCATACACCGACAAACTATATAACCTAGATGAAATAGACAAATTCCTAGAAACACACAAACTACCTACACTGACTCAGGAAGAAATGCTAGATCTCAACAAACCAATAACTAGTAAAGAGACTGAATCAGTGATCAAAAACCTCCCCAAATTAAAAGCTCAGGACCAGATGGCTTCAGAGAGCACTTTTAATATTCCAAGAAAATTAACACCCATCTTGCTCAAAGCCTTTCAAAAACTTGAAGGAGCACACTCCCTAATTCATTCTATGAAGCCAACATCACCTTATACCAAAGCCAGATAAAGATATCACAAGAAAAGAAAATTACAGAACAATTTCTCTATGGATATGGATGCAAAAATCCTCAACAAAATACTAGCAAACCAAATCCAACAGGTCATTAAAAGAATTATACACCATGATCAAGTGAGGTTTAGCCCATGTATGCAAGGATGGTTCAACATAAGAAAATTAATTAATGTAATACACCACACTTTTAAGAGAATGAAAAAAACACATGATCACTTCACTTGATGCAGAAAAGGCCATTGACAAAACTACAGTGCCCTTCTTGATAAAAACACTTAGAAAAGTAGGAATAGAAGGAAATTCCAACACCCTTTTTTGCAGAAATGGAGAAGCCAATCATATTTATATGGAAGGGTAAGAGGCCCAAAATAGCCAGAGCTATCTAGAAAAAGAAGAATAAAGTTGGAGGACTCACAGTTCCAGGTCTTAAAACTTATTACAACGCCACAGAAATCAAAACAGTATGGGCAGATTCTCTTACATCAACCACCTAAGAGTCACACTGTAAGAAGCAAAAACCTCTCCTCTTCTCCTCCATCTGCTTGGCAACCATGCATGAGTGCATCTCCATCCACGTTGGCCAGGCTAGTATCCAGATTGGCAATGCCAGCTGGGACCTCTACTGCCTGGAACACGGATCCAGCCCGATGGCCAGATGTCAAGAGACAAGACCATTGGGGGAGGAGATGACTCCTTCAACATCTTCTTCACTGAGACCAGCACTGGCAAGCATGTGCCCAGGGCAGTGTTTGTAGACCTGGAATCCATGGTCATTGACAAAGTTTGCACTGGCACCTACCACCAGCTCTTCCACCCCGAGCAACTCTTCACAGGCAAGGAAGAGCTGCCAGTAACTATGCCTGCGGGCATTGCACCACTGGCAAGGAGATCATCAACCTGGTTCTGGACAGAATTTGCAAGCTGGCTGACCAGTGCACAGGTCTTCAGGGCTTCTTGGTTTTCCACAGCTTTGGTAGGGGAACTGGTTCTGGGTTCACCTCCCTGCTGATGGAACAGCTTTCTGTTGATTATGGCAAGAAGTCTAAGCTGGAGTTCTCCATTTACCCAGCCCCCCAGGTCTCCACGGCTGTAAGAGAGCCCTACTATTCCATCCTCACCACCCACATCACCCTGGAGCACTCAGGTTGGGCCTTCTTGGTAGTCAATGAGGCCATCTATGACATCTGATATAGAAATCTTGATTTTGAGTGCCCAACCTACACCAGCCTGAATTAGGTTGATAGGTCAGATGGTGTCCTCCATCTCTGCTTCCCTCAGGTTTGATGGTGCCCTGAATGTTGATCTGACAGAATTCCAGACCAACCTGGGGCCCTCTCCCTGCATCCACTTTCCTCTGGCCACGTAGGCCCCATAGGCCCCGTTGGCCCCATCATCTCTGCTGAGAAAGCCTATCATGGGCAGCTTTCTGTAGCAGAGATTACCAATGCTTGCTGTGAGCCAGTCAACCAGGTGGTGAAATGCGACCCTCGCCATGGTCAATCCACGGCCTGCTGCCTGTTGTACCTTGGCGACGTGGTTCCCAAAGACGTCAATGCTGCCACTGCCACCATCAGGACCAAGCGCACCATCCAGGCTGTGGACTGGTCGGCGTTAACTACCAGCCTCCCGCCGTGGTGCCTGGTGGAGACCTGGCCAAGGCCCAGCGAGCTGTGTGCATGCCAAGCAACACCACAGCCATGGCTGAGCCCAGGGCGTGCCTGGACCACAAGTCTGACCTGATGCGTGGGTGAGGGCATGGAGGAAGGAGAGTTTTCTGAGGCTTGAGAAGGACTATGAGGAGGTTGGTGTGGATTCTGTTGAAGGAGAGGGTGAGGAAGAAGGAGAAGGTCACAAAGGTGCCGCTTTTTCAGGGATGCGTATTCTGCTTAAACGCTGAAAAGGTGGGTCTGAACGAGTTACTTTGTATGTAGCAGTGTATACTCCAATACACAAATACTGACCTATGCTTTAAAACATGAAGACGTTGTTACAGACCCAAACTCCATTTCTAATGGGTTTGAATAAAGCATTCCCTCTCAAAAACCAACAAACAAACAAAAAACAGTATGGTGCCGGCACAAGGGCAGACATATAGAGCAGTGGAATTGACTTTGAGAGTTCAGAAATCAACCCTCACATTTGTGGCCAATTGATTTTTTTAAAGTTTGCCAGTGTCTTTTGTTTGTTTGTTTGTTTGTTTTAGATGGTAGCAGGATTGAACCCGGGACCTCCTACGTGGGAGGCAGGTGCTCAACCACTGAGCTGCACCCACTCCCCTGATTTTTGACAAGAGGTAAAAGGCCACTCACTCGGTTGGGAAAGAATAGTCTCTTCAACAAATGGTTCTGGGAAAACTGGATCTCTATATGCAAAAGAATAAAAGGGGGGACCTCTACCTCACAACTTCTACAAAAATCAACTCAAAATGGATCAAACACCTAAATAAAAGAGCCAGAACTATGGAATTCCTAAAAGAAAACAAAAAGAAGCACCTTCAGGACCATTAAGCAATGGTTTCTTAGACTTTATGCCCAAAGTACAAGCAACTAAAGAAAAAATAGATAAATAGGACATCATCAAAATTAAAAGCTTTTGTGTCTCAAAGAATTTTATCATGAAAGTAAAACAACAACCTACACAATGGGAGAACACATTTGGAAACCCAATATCCAATAAGGGTTTAAAATCCAGAATACAAAAAGAAATCCTTCAACTCAACAACAAAAGACAATTCAACGTAAAATGGTGCAGCTGCTATGGAAGGCAGTTTGGCAGTTCCTCAGAAAGTTAAGCATAGAATTACCATAAAGCCGGGCAATCCCACTTCTAGGTATATATCCAGAAGAATGGAAAGCAGGGACTGAAATAGATCTTTGCACACCAGTGTGCATAGTGGCATTGCATTAGCCACAGCTGTCAAAAGACGGAAGCATGGAAGCAGCTGTGGCTCAATCAGTAGGGCTCCCGTTTACCATATGGGAGGCCCCGGGTTCGGTTCCCGGGGCCTCCTGGTGAAGGCAAGCCCGCCCGCACGGCGTGGTTAGCTGACCCAGAGAGCACAAGCAGCAAGGGGGGGATAAATGAATAAATAAATAAAATCTTTAAAAAAAAAGACGGAAGCAACCATCGATGGATGAATGGATAAATAAAATGTGGTATATCTGTACACACGCGTGCACACACACACACACACTTATGCAACGGAATAGCATTCAACATAAAAAAGAATTAAGTTCTGATATATGTAACAACATGTATGAATCTGAAAGACATCATGTTGAGTGAAATAAGCCAAGGCACAAAAAGTCAGCTATTATATGATGAACTGACATGAGATAATTAGAATATGCAAATTCATAGAATCAGAAACTAGAATATAGGTTACCTGAGGCTGGGGTAGGGGTGGAGAAAGGGGAGTTGATGCTTAAATTGTACAGAGTCTCTGTTTGGGGTGATGGTAGAGTTTTGGCAATGGACAGTAGTTATGGTAGCACAACATGGTGAGTATAATTAACATCACTGAATTATATATTAGAATGGGGTTAAAAGGGGAAATTTTAGATTGCGTATATTTTACTAAAATAAAAATATTTTTAAAAACCCATAGGGATGTGGTGGGAGGTGTGGGAGGTGGGCAACATGGGAATCCCAGTGGGTTCCGTGTAATATTTTAGGTAATCTAAGCACCTCTTAAAATATATTTATATATATATAAATAACATTTTTGTAAGCAAATGCACATATATGCATATATATTTATATATCATTTTATAAATATTGGTATGTATTGTGAAAATTTTGATTTTTACCCACAATAAAAAATAAAAAATAAATTAAAAAAAAAAAAAACCCATGGAACTACTCTACACAGTGACCCCTAAGTAAAACCATGGACTACGGCCAATAGCACATAATAAAAATGTGCTTTCATCAGTCGTAACAAATGCACCAAACCAACGCAAAGTGTTAATAAGAGGGTGGTATATGGGAACCCTCTATTTTATGCATGCTTTTACTTTTTCAAAACCACAACTTCCCTAATTAAAAAAAAAAAATCTAGCCAGGCATTTTCAATCCTATCAAACCCACAATCCTCTTTTCATAACACATTTTTCTGTCCCAAAATGAAAATTATATGTAGTATAGCCTACCTGCATAATAATTTCCAAAAGGAAATCAGTGCAAGGCCCTAAGCAGAGTGTAACAAAGAGGAATATAATTTATAACAAAATAATTTGCTTAGCAATTTTAAATATTTGGGCTAATCTGTACTAAGTGAAGTAGTCATGTGCTGGGATCCATACATAGAATCACTGTGACCAGAAGAACAGCTACAAACACAGCTTGACATAGTGTATTGTACCGACACCTCAAATTCCATGAATGGGAAAGCAGATGTGGCTCAAGCGACTGGGCTCCCGCCTACCACATGGGAGGTCCCGGGTTTGGTTCCCAGTGCCTCCTGGAGAAGGCGAGCTGGCATGGCAGGCAGGCACGACGAGCTGACGCAACAAGATGATGCAACAAAAGAGACACAAAGAGGAAAGACAACAAGAGACACAACAAACCAGGAAGCTGAGGTGGCTCAGGTGATTGAGCACCTCTTTTCCACATGGGAGGTCCCGGGTTCAGTTCCCAGTGCCTCCTAAAGAGAAGACAAGCAGACACAGAGAGCACACAGCAAATGGATACAGAGAGCTGACAGCGACTGCAGATAATGAAGGGGTGGGGGATAAATAAATAAAATAAATTAAAAAAAAAAAACTTCCATGAGTAGCATTGCCACAGATGACATGATATTCCAAAATTGTGAATAATATTTAGTAAAGTTCCAACTTTAGTACAATCCTCCCTCGGTTTACAAAGTAGTTTTATTCCTGGAAAATTCAGTGTATGTCAAAACCTTGCAACAAATATTCTGTGCTCATAAATAAAACATGTTAGGTTCTAGCTCAGACACCTGAAACAGGTTGTACATTTTTCACCTTATAGAAATGTCTGGTGAGACATTAGAAAATCACGCAAGGCACAGGGCAATTTTTCACTTGCAGGAGGATCCTGGTGCACCCCTGGCTTCTGCTCTCTAAATGCCAGTGGCACCCACTGAACATTGTGACTAGAGAAAGTGTTGCAATGAATTTCCAAAGCACACCTCCATAGCGTGCAGTGTCATCCCCCAGGCAAACTAGCTTCTACCCCAATCACTCCATAACCCTTTCTGAAGTGACACATCCATGTACTGTTATCTCCTCAATTTTTCATCTCCCATCCAGACCTCAACTCCAAAGCTGTAAATCCAACCACCCACTTAACATATCCCTTAGACACTTCAAAGAGACTCCATCAAATCATTTCATGATCTGCCACCCACATCGGCCTCACTCTTCCCAAAGTTTGGTCCTCCTGCTTGCCCAGGAGATGGGCAGCTATCCGTCTAGGTGTACATGCCAGATACCTTGGAGTCACCTTGAGACCTCTCCCCACATCAATCCATCCTGAAATTCTATTGAATATCCGGCTTGCTCACTAGTTTTGCTCCTGGTGCTTTGCATAGTGCTGATACAAAGTAGGTACACAATAAATGTGTTACAAGGACAAATGAGTGAAACAGAGAACTACTTGGTACTTGTAACGGTTTGGCATGGAGACATCCTTTCCTCCCTTGGACCTTAGCACATGGCAAATGTAGGGAGGCTCATCTAATGCTTCTGAATGACTTAAAATGTTAAATTCTGTCTCCATCCATCTTGCTCCAACTCTTCTATTCTGGCAGGGGAGGGCAGAGCAAAAGACCACTAATGAATGGCCAGCATGGACCCAGACACCGCTGTGCTTTCCCATTCTTCCACTACTCAAATAATAGCACTGTTCCTTCTATTCCGCAAGGGTGGAAGCTGCGTGGGAAGAGGAGGGAGAATCTCCTTTGCTGTGAGACGGTGGCCCAAGACCTTCAGGTCAGGTAAGGACCAATGATGCAGACATCCATTTTTCCTGACTGTGGGAAAAGTTGTTAGCAAAAGGCTGTATACACAAAGCTAGTCAACCACAAGGCTGGAAGAGAATCAAAACAAGCCAAGGCTTAATTAGACTTGAAGATTTCTCGGCTGGGATCCATGCTAGGGCCTGAGCTCCAAAAGCTGTCGTGGAGGAGGTGATTCTATCTCCAGCAGGACAGCCTCTGAGAGCAGCAGAGGCAAAGCAGGAGGTTTTTTGTTTTGTTTTGTTTTGTTTTGAATTTCATATAAACCAGCATTCTTGGCTTTTTTTTTTTTTTCCTTTTTAAACCTAAACTCCAGGAACTGCTGTTGAAACCCCATGCTTCCAGCTCTTTGCTCCCTGACTGCCCTCCCCTTCCATAAATTAAATTAACAAGGAGTTTTCTAAAGGAGCACATTCTCTTAAAGACTCTGTTATTCCGAAGTTAAGGGCTCTGACATGCAGCCAGGCCGACAGTCACAAGCAGCAATAAGTCTTGCAACAGATCCAAACTTAGCCTCAAATGTCACCGAGGCCTACCCTGAACTTTCTTCCCCTTTGATTATCGCTGGTTGCCTGCTTTCCTCCCTTAACATTTCATAGCAAACTCAAGTGCATCAAAGAAACCAGTTAAGGATGTGGAGATTGTGAAACACATTCAATCTTAATGTTGTGATCTTGGCTTTTCCTTCCCACAACTTGTGTTTAAGAGAAAAAGACTGTAGCTTATTATTACAAAAGAAAGAAAGAAAAACAGTTGATTTTAAAAAAGAGAGAGAAAAAGACAAGTGTAAATTTGATGCCATGCAGAATAAACCAACAAAATATATCTAAAGGCTACAAGGGGAATGAGGACGTCTAAATGCCAGCATGCTGATCTGCTACTTCAGGCACGCACCTACTACAAGGCTGGTGTCAGGTTTGTGATCGGTTAAAGATTTTCATATGACAAATGAGCAGACATGTATGTACTGAAGTAATCAAGCAAATAGAAGCAATTGCTTCAAATCACCTTCCTGAACTAACAACACCCCGTGAGGAAATGATAAAAAAGATGTAAAAATGTAAACAAAACTGCAGGAGAACTCAGTTTCAACATACAGAAAGGGGGCTAGGCCAGAATAAACACAGCAATATTTATTCAGGTTCTTATGCCTTAAATGCAAAGAATGATTAGACACATGCTTATAAAGCAGCTCATCTATTTTGAAAATAAAATGTAAAAATGTTTGCTGGATAAAATGAGTCCAAATTCCTGTATCTGCATTTTGGTCTAAAAATTCAGGCCGATGTGCAAAATTTTAATTTGTATGCTAAAAAAAGGAAGGAGGGAAGGAGAAATGAAGAGAAAAGGGGGAAATTTTATATTTGCTTCTTCTAACTGACCACGGCTTAGCTGACCCAGCAAGGATTTTCAAACAGTTTGTCAGTACACTCCATAAAACAGTGAGTCTGTCTCTTAATAGCCACAGGTTCAAAATAAGATAGGTAAAGGGAAACTAACATAAAGGATGGGTGTCTAGGGGAGGAAGCTTTTGCTTAGCAAGTTTATATTTGGGGCATAAATGATTTGACTTTGAAAAAGCAGTACGTTTACTATTCTGCCTAGCCCAGGCTGGATTTTCTCTGTTGGAAAAATTATAGAATTCTATTTGCAAAGAATAGAGGTATTTCCACATACATTTATCACATAAATTATCTCATTTGATCCCACAGCAATCCATAAAGAAAGCATTCCCACTTTACAGATAAGGAAATTGAGGATCCAGAAAGTTAAATGACTTGCCCAAAGTGACACAAATTACAAGTGACCACAGAGCCATAATGCATATTTTCTGATTCCTCAGTAATAGAGTACATTTTTATATCATGATCTTCAAATTTGCAGAAATAAAGGGAATAAAAGGACATTGCAGAAAAAGGAAAATCCAGTGAATTTCCAACTATTCCCCATCAGGAATCACACATGAAAAATTATCCAGATAAGCAAACAATGAGCCTGCTTTGAGATTGATTTAAGCTTATTTTCACTTATTATCTCTTATTTTTCTCCTTCTCCATACTTTACTTTCCTAATATCATAAATATTTGTCTGATCAATTGTAGAGAACTTCTTCTGAACTCGAATTTTGACATTACTGGCTGTTACTTCAACTGAAAACACACTTACCTAAGTTCAGTGTGTCCCTTACCGACCCATCTCACTGTGAGATGGAAACACCCGGCACTTAATGAAAAGAATGGTCTGGTAATAGGTAATATGAACACAGATATGTCCCTTCCAGTGTAACTCACTGTGTGCACATCACTAAGGATCAAAGCACAAACCAACCAAAGAATGGAAACGGAATTCTAAAACATCAAAGTTAATTTTATTTGGTCGTCCCAATAGCTGTTACTTGTTCAATTAAGACAATGCTTTAGCTAATCTTAGTCAAGCTGTGCCTCTCAAAACACCTGAAACCAAGCAATAACAGCAAAAGTCAATGCACCTAAAGCTGATGCAGCTTATTGTTTTTTTCTTTTTTTTTTTTTTACCGGGAGGTCCCGGGGATCGAACCCGGGTCCCTCCATATGGGAGACGGAGGCCCAACCAGTTGAGCCACATCCGCCCCCTATTGTTTTTTTCCGAGTTCTCTGCCTTGACCAGTGTGCCTCCACAGCTCCTATCAATGTGCTACTAAATGGGAAACAGATGTGGCTCGAGCAATTGGGCTCCCGGCTACCATACAGGAGGCCCAGGGTTCGATTCCTGGGGCCTCCTGGTGAAGGCAAGGTGAACTGCGCGGAGAGCTGGCCCAGCAAGATGATGCAACAAAAAGAGACACAGAGGAGAGACAATAAGAGATACAGCAGACGAGGGAGCTGAGGTGGCGCAAGAGATTGACGCCTCTCTCCCACTCCGAAAGGCCCCAGGATTGGTTCCCAGTGCTGCCTAAAGAGAAGATAAGCGGACACAGAAGAATACACAGAGAGCAGACAGTGAGTGCAAAACAACAAGGGGGGCGGGGGAATAAATAAATAAATCTTAAAAAAAAAAAATCAATTTAAAAATATGTGCAACTAAAACTGCCTTCGTCTCCACCACCCCCAGCCCTTGGGTAGATGTTCAACAAATAGGTGCTCAATAAAATACTCCATAACCTAGTCCTTCCTCCAACCTAGGTATGAAACACAGAGCAAGGGGGTGAAAACCAACGAAGACAAACGAAACCACGGGCCTGCTCCGTTCAAATGGCTGAGGCCAGGGGTGACTTTTCAGTTCAGGGAACAAAATGACTCTCAGTCATCACACCTTGACTCTATTTATTCATACACTGTCCCAGGCACAAGTGGCACAGGTTCTCCCACCTGGTGACAGATCTCAGGCAAATCTGTGGATGCCTCCTATCACTGTGACCTCTCTGGGGACACATGTCTCGGGGAAGTTCTGGGATGAGGTGTGAGTGTGGCCACCAGGTTCGGTCTGTCTGACAGACCAGCCCAATTTACCTCCAGTTCACCATCCCTTAGCTACGCTCTCGGCTGTGCCCTGTAGCTTTAAGGCCAATGTGTTCTGTCTTGTCACATCAGAGAGAAAGCACACCTTGCAAGTCACTGGGTCTCCTGAAGCCCTTTAATTAAAAAAAAAAACTTTTTTTTTTTATCTAATGAAGCTGTTTAGTAAAGCAATCCAACAAATTTTCGTCACCTAGCCATCTGTCTATATCAAATTTCATTAATTCTCTAAATGTGTCTGATGCTAAAGGTATGCAAGTAGCTTAATCAGGTGAAGGAAGAGACTAATTCGATAAAGTTCAGAACGTTAAAAAATAAAATAAAATAAAAATTAACTCTCCATACTGTCCTTAGACCTCTTCTAAATCCCTCCCATACTGGTGGGTGACGGGCAAGAGCAGGGCGAGAGTTCGGCATCTCAGCCACCCTCTCCATCGCTTCATGCGGTGCACCCGACTTGCAAAGCTCCCAAGCCAACTCTCTTAATGAAGTTCACACCGACTTTCTCTCTTTTGTCTTAAGCTGATGAAACTGGGGTTTTCCTTTCTTCACAGGTGCCCCAGATAAGATGACGAAACTCGGTTTTTCCACGATTAGTCTAAACCTCTAGAACTCCTGACTGATGGGTTTCAAAGCGTATTCCCCTTGCGGAACCGTGCCCCCACCCACCCCTAGGATGGGCTGCATTTCACACATTAGGAAACTGAGGCCCTTACAGAGATTCTTCACTGAACAAATATCATAGCATGCAACCACACAGATTCCACATCAGAACCTCCAGCAGCATCTCTCTACTCTGAACCCTCTTCTAAGACCCCCCGTGCACTCCTCTGTGGGAGAAGATCCCACATCCATCAACCACATTAAAAAGCAATGAAAGTGCAGCTCTAACCCCCCTGGATATTGACTGCAGCTGGCCTGGCCACCCAGGGGACGCCCTCGCCTCGGTGGAAACGTGCAGAAGTGGTCATGAGCTCCCTGAGCTCACAAAATATTCCTCGTGGATGTCTGCAGAGGCTGTCCTTGCTTTTGTGTGTCAATATGATAAAGGCTAGGACAAAGAAGATGGCCCACGAGGACCAGGCCCGTCGAAGAAATGAGTGTGCAGACTCTGGTGCTCCTACAAACTTCAGGAAGAAACTGGATCCAGGAGAGAAAACAGGTCTTTCCTGCTACCTGGCTTCTCTCCCCTCCTTTCGCAGCATGATCTTCTGGCTTGGTCCAGAAGAAGATATAAAATCAACTGCTATATTAAGAGAAGGGGCAATACTAAAATGGGAATATATCAGTGGTTCTCAAATGTCAAGGTGCATAAGAATCTGGCTTAAAATGAAGATTTCAAAATCCCTTCCCAGGAGTTTCTGGTTCAGCAGCTGTGCAGCTGAAACCAGGAATTAGCACTTTCATCAGGGGCCACGAGAAATCTGATGCCGGTGGTCTCTGGACCACACCTTGAGAAACCCCAGTGGAACCTCGGTGGGGGCCAGCAGGAGGGGTGAGTGCTGAGAATGAAAGAGCCAAGTGAGAGCCGAGGTTGAGTCAGGTCTCTGGAATCCTGAAGTGGTTTTAGCTGTTGTTTATAGTCTGAGCCATTGCTCCAGTTGTAAAGTCTGTTCAGTTAAAAAGTCACCAAACACACCACAAACAGAAAGAGTCTGACATAAAGAGCCCGGATAACACTAATGGTACTCAGTGAGGTTTCTCCAAACAGGGCACTTGTCTGTGCCTCGCTGCCTCGCCTCCAGGTTCTCCCAGGCCCGGCCAGCCTTACTGCTCTGGAGGGCAAACGGGGCCGTCGTCTTTGGTGATTTTTATTTGAAACAACATTGACCATACCCCATCAAAATCTGTTTAGTTCAGCTTTATGTTTGGTCTTACTTTGTAAATTGCATTTGCTAAATTAGCTACAGTTATACTATTTTATATTGTAAGTGCCACATTAGTTTGTTTTTTCAGGTGAACCTTATACAAATGTAAGGTAGGAAAATGTACTAATGAAGCACTAATGAGAAAATGGAATCAAACTCCCCACAAGTACAAACACACACGCACACACTACAGTGCAGACCTTAACAGGTTTTTAAAAAGAAAGAGAAACCTGATGGATGAAGAACAGGCTAACAAAACATCAATAAAGCTGGAGCAGCTGGAGCCCAAGAAAAGTCTAAGTGATATAAAGGGTTTTATTTTTAAAAGGCTTAATACTGTTCTATTAGACATTTATTAAACATAGACATTTTGTGAAGTGCTGTCAAAAAGCAGAAGTGGAAATAGAACCCAGGACTCCAAATTTCCAGCTCTAGTCAATAAATCAGGCAATTTCCCTCCACAATCCAAAATAGCTGCAATCCTCTGTTTATTTTCTAACATATGGCTTAAATATTTATACTTTAAGTGCTTTCAGCTTATAGTCCACATTATAAACATTCATTAACATTTATGTAACTTCATGAGTAACTCCAACTGCAAGGTCAGTCCAAATGCACATTTAAACAAAATAAACATTCTCAATCATAGGCTATAAATTGTTCCAATATTTACTTGATAACCGGACACCCATACTCATTTGTCCTGCTTCTCCCAAAATAATGTCATTTAGGAGTTTTTCCTCCAAGTACAACTAAAGAAATTAGAGGCCCGAAAGAGATAAGAATAGTTCCAAAGATACCAAACTTAGAACCTGAAATCACTTAGCTATTAGGAGACTCTATTCCAATGTCAGAATTGTGTTTCATAGGATTTCATTCATTCACTCTACAAATATTTGTGCATAAGCCAGGCACAGTTCTAGTCTGAGGGATTAGATCAAAGTCTTTGCCATACAGTGCTTACATCCTAGTAGAGAAACCTACAATAAACCAGTAAACAAATAAATATTTAACATAACACTGGGTACTGTTAAGCGCTATGAAGAAAAGCAAGGAGGGGTATGGGGAGAGAATGACGATGTATTGGACAATATCGCCATTTTAAAGAAGGTGGACAAGAGACTCTCAAATATGTCTTCCCTGCACATGGTCCATCTGTCCCTTCTATTCAAACCTATATGTGATGCTGGAGTTTGTAGGTATACTTCCAGAGACTGGAGTCTTTGGGTTGTCCATGTACCAGCTGGGCTCAGAATCTCGGTGGAACCGCAACTCCTACTCTACAGCTCAATGGACTCACCCAGGACACCTGGTGGGGAGATGATGATGGACAATGGCAATCCCAGGGAATGGAGAGAGTCTGCAGCTGCAGTCAGGATAATCCCATCCATCTCATCCATGGGATATAAGCCCCCTCTCACTTGGAGGTGGAATGGACATCACCATCTCAGACTCCTCAGGGTTGGGGAAAGAGCTATGGACTAGAGTAGACTTACTGGTATTCTGTTATAGATATATTTTGATTCAAGCAATGGAAGAAATTACAACATTAATGTGGAGCCAGTGGCCACTGGACGCTTTGGGGGCAGGGAGAGGGAAAAGCTGTGATACAGGGGCTTTTTCAGGACTTGGGAATTATCCTGAGTGATGTTTCAATGACAGATATGGGCCATCTTATATCATCATATAACATGCAGAACTGTGTGGGAGAGAGTGTGGTCTACAATGTGAACTATGACCCATGCTTAGTGGCAAAGCCACAGGATGTGTATATCCATTGCAGGTGATGAGCCACACTGATGAGGGATGTTTATGTGGGAGGTTGTGGGAGTTGTGGGAGGTGGGAAAAATGGGAATCCCTATAATTTTTGTGTAACATTTATGTAATCTAAGTATCTTTAAAATAAAATTTTTTAAAAATTATTATTAAAAAAAAAATAAAGAAGGTGGACAAAGTTTCTCTGAGGCTTTTAAATAAAATACTGACTAAAATCCAACAATGAGAATAAGATGAATTCCATTCCCCAGAGTTACCAACTCTCACTAGTCAGTGCAAAAAGCTGCAGGCTGCGTGCACCTACCTGAATCAATCAACACGTGGGAGAATGCACAACAGCTGAACTGTTGAACACCAAAAGCCACCAATAAAGAAAGAGGGAGGTGCCCTTGACCCTGCCCCAACTCACGAGAGTTGACAAAGATCATTCACAAGCCTGGCTGACATGGAGAAGACTACATGAGCTCAATCATAAAAGGCAGGAAAAAAGGAACCCAAGGACAGCCATTGTTAAAAAGATTCCTTTAAGGGTCTCTTTTTCAGGACAATAACTGAATATAGTAACTGATAATACCATCAAATAAGAGGAAATTCTTGTAAATAAGAATTTACAAGAGTTATATCATTGCAATTAGGATGGGATACAATTTTTTTATTCTTAATAAAGGGGGGGAGCAAGCTTCAAATATCAAATTCCTAATGTTATTCTTATTTAAAATATGCACATTTTTAAAAATACCAAAATCCTATATTAAAGGGCAGGAAGCAATGCCCTTAGAAGTTTGCAAAGAGAGTCAAATAAACCCTTGGTATTTTAAAAGAAAATAAATATTTGAAGAGTCCAACTCTACAGGAAAGCCATAATCTATTTCAGATTAAAGGACCTGAAAAAAGAGTCTTTGTTTTGTAGTAGCTGGGATTAGAGTTTGGTTAGAGCCTCAATCATTCATGCTTTTAATCTGAAATTGGTCCTTAGAAGCTGTAATGAATTAAACAATATACCACCCACAGAATCAATTTTTAAAATATATTGTAACTAAAAACATACTCAATTCCTCATTTTTCTGTAATCCATTTGACCCCCTTCCTGCCACCTTATATAATCATTGGCAGAGTTTCCATTAATTTAAGATTCTCTCTTCATTGTGCTCTTTGAAATCATTGCACTGGTTCTCCCAGATTTAAGGGACAATTTTACAAATGTCACCATAGACAATTGAGTTGTTACAACATAAAGAAGACAGTGATTCAATTCACTGCTATGTGTCCAAAGAGTAGAGTGGTAATACATATGGAGTCTAAAATGAAAGCTTAAAAATAATTTTTCCAGCACTGTCCAATAACTAACTAGAAATATTTTTAAAGAAAGACAACTTTTAAAGCTTGATGAATATGTATTCTGGTATTACTAATCCTACTATTACCATCACCTTCCCTGCCGTCACCTCTACAAATGACAATAGTGTCAACGCAGCATATTACATTTTCCAAAAGCATTTTCACATCCATTAATCTCATGTGCTACTCAACACAGCCTTGGGACCTTATTATTACCCTAACTCACAAATGCAAATGGCCCAGACTAAGATATGTGACGAAAGCAATTGGCTTTTGGTTTATCGAATCCTAAACTGGTTGTTACCAATGACCTATTTTAGAATAAAACAATATGACTCCTGAACAGAACTCTTCCAGAAACCTAGGTCTGTCTAGCTGTGATACTTTACCACAAGGCTAATCTAGAAGATGATTAAAGACAGGAGAGGGGGTGGGGGCAGGCAGGGATTTGACTCCTGGTAAAGCTTTGACTGGCAAGTTGGCTTATAACCCATGTTTGACTTCAGAATTTAAACGAGTAAGTTTGGAATACTCCTAAGGCAACTCAATTTCATCTTTCTTGGTAGCTTTGCTCAGTGGCCATATTATAGACTAACTGAAGTGCAATTATTGCTGGATGATTAATCTTTCTGCAGCCCCTTACCTACCACACAAAATTAAATCAATCTAAGTAAACAATAATGCTTAGCTTTCTTTTTCCTTAGTAAATTCAGAGTGATCGTTTGACCTTTTTCTATAAAAATGACTGTTTTTCTTCCAGGTTGTGTTTCTGTTTGCTTTAGTCGTGGCGAGGAGGAGTATAATTATTATAAACATAATAGCAGCTTACATCTGTGTGGAGCTTTATCACTTACAAACTTACATTATCCCATCTGATCCTTACCAGAACCCACTGTGGTAGGTAGGGTGGGAATTATTACCGCATTCCATAAATAATTAAGTGGAGGCTCACAGAGATTAAGTAATCTGCCCAATGTGTCTAAATTAGTGAGAGCAGAACAAGGTCGAAAATCAGTTCTTTTTGTCTCTAAGCCTTGGGCTCTTTTCCACCCTATTATATGGTCAGAAACGCATCATCTACGGAAATGGTCTGAAGACCCCTATATATTATTCTGCAGTAACTTCAATACCAAGTATCCTGGAAACGCTCTCTGTTTCTTTCTCTAACTGCTTCTGTCTTCTTACCCTGCAGTCCAGATAACTGTGACATGTTGTCTTCTTCTCAGTGACGGAACGAACCACTACAGAACTGTGCAAAAATAGATGATCACAAATCTCCAAGTTCTACAAGAAACTAAGATAATTTGGTCCAGAGACCTGTTTAAGGAATCCATCCGTACTCCAGAATTAAACTAGTTGAGGGGGTGGACCTGCCACTCGAGCTTGTCAGAGGGAAAAAGAAGAGAAAGAATTAGAAGGTCTGGGAGGAGGGCAAGAGCTCTGAACCTGGGAAAGTGAAAGGGGTTAGAAGCACAAACTATTAACAAGGGAATTATGTGAGCCACAAAAAGCTGAAGAAATTCTTTTCACCCATTTGTTACAAAACATCCCTTTACAACCAACAGGTGACCCTATTCATCTAGTTATGTAGCTACTAATCACATCCTTCAAGCCAGGTGAGATATTTCTTGAGCTCTTTTTCTTAAATGGTCTTGATAGTTGGGTTGTATTTTGTATAATCCATCTTCGGAACATTGGAAACAAAAACAATTCATTTAGAAAAAAAAGCAAAAACATGAAGAAACATGTCACAAAAAGGACCTACAGAAGGCTACCAAGGAAATGCAAATTAAATCAGCAGTGAGCCATCACTACAGAGAAACAGCTGTTATACATTGCTGGTGGGAATGAAAAATGGAACACAGTTTGGCAGTATCCTATCCAACTAAACATGCAGCATAAAACCCAGCGATTGCATTCTTGAACTTTTACCCCTCAGAAACAAAAAAATGTATGTTCACATAAAAACCTATACATGAATGTTCATAGAAGCTTTATTCAAAATAGCCCAAAACTGGAAGCAGCCCAGATATCTTTCAACAAATGAATGGTTAAACAAACTGTGATCCATCCATACCATGGAATAATACTCTGCAATAAAAAGGAACAAGCTACTGATATGCCCAAGAACCTGGATGAATCGCAAGAGAATTCTGCTGCGTGGAAAAAAAAAAAAGTCAATCTCAAAAGGTGACACTTATATGATTTCATTTACATGAAATATTTTGAAGTGATAAAATATCAAAAACAGAGAACCAACAAGTAATTTCCAGGGGTTAGGAAGGGGGCAGGGGGTGGGGCTGCAGGCAGGAAGCGGGTATAGCTATAAAAGGGAAACAGGAGAGATCCTTGTGGTGCCGGAACCATCCATCATCTTAACTGTGGTGCTAGATACCTACATGATAAAATGGTACAGAACAAACACAGACACACACACGTGGATACAAGTAAAACTGTACAAATCTGAATAGGATTGAGGGATTTTATCAAGGTCAATATCCTGGTTAAGATATTGTACTATAGGTTTATAAAATGTTACCAATGGGGAAAACTGAGTAAAGGGCATTTTATTTCTTTCAACTGCATGTGAATCTACAATTATCTCAGATAAAATTTCAATTAAAAAAATGTACTGCCAATATGTGTATTTGTTAGCTTGGCCATTTCAAAATTATAATTTATGAATATTGCTTTCTTTCTCCTTGAAAGAGCTCCACTCTCTGTTTTATTCCTACACAATTGTGTATCATAACTAACTCTTTCCATTATATATATTGTAGAAACCATTCATTAAAACTAAGCATATAAGTGAAAGGAAGCCATAAACAAATGAGTACGGATTATAAGACTTCATTTGCATGAAGTTCTAGGCCAGGCAAATCTATTCTAGGATGGGGGTAAAAAATCAGAACAGGTGTTGCCTGGTGATGTGGTGAGGTCAGGATTGACTGGGAAAGGACAAGAAGAACTAGCTGGGGCAAAGGGTAAAGCTCTGTATATTGATAGGAGTTTGGGTTGTACAGGTGTGTGCATCTGTCAAACACGAACACACCAATAAGACTTGTGCACCCCATCAGATGCAAATTTATGGTCAAAAAACAAAAAACACAAATGAAAATTAAGCTCAAATTACTGACTGCTAGCTTGAGGTTGGTTCAACTAAAGAGTTTATGCAGTGGTGGCAAGGCCCCAGGATGTGTAAGTACATTGAGGGTGGTGGGCCACACTTGTGGGAGATGTTTGTATGGGATGTGGTGGGAGGTGTGGGAGGTGGGCAACATGGGAATCCCAGTGGGTTCCGTGTAATATTTTAGGTAATCTAAGCACCTCTTAAAATATATTTATATATATATAAATAACATTTTTGTAAGCAAATGCACATATATGCATATATATTTATATATCATTTTACAAATATTGGTATGTATTGTGAAAATTTTGATTTTTACCCACAATAAAAAATAAATAAATAAATAAATAAGAGTTTATGCAGTAAAGTACCAGGCTTTCCACATATCCAGGGTCACTAAACTAACTGGTTAAAGCAAGTTTCCAATTATCCCATCTCTCCACGCATTCTTCCCAGTGAAAGGAAACTGCAATCAACAGAGTAACCATGAAGCAAATTCATATAAAAAGTATCATTAAATCAGACTAAATTAAATTAAAACAGATATAATTAGGGCCCTCTAAAAGTAATTTTGACTAATACTTTGTTTACATGTAATGTAGATGTAGCAACTTCTGACCTCAGGCACTTTCAGCTGCTGTTATATTAATTATTACATGTGCTTTTTATATTGGAGCTCAAAATATCCTTTATAGGTCTGAGAAGCTGATGTTCTTCTGCCAAGGTTACTTCAAATGAGTCTCAGATCCAAGGAAGAAAACAAAATTCTATGAAATCCACATATTGATAGACACGTAACATCATCTGGCCTGCAGTATGTGTTACATAATTTTCTTTACTTAACCATGATTTTGTTTTACTTGGGATATTTATTCATTTTGGTAAAATTAAAAGAGGGATGGTGGGCTGTTCTTAATTACAATTATACCCAGTGTGGCCCAACCCTTTTTACTTAATATGCTTAGTCTGCAGAGGCATGTCTGCATAATTGGACAGACAAGTCAGGACACCAACGTAAATTACTCCTTGACCCCACCAATGATTCACAGAGAAGATAGCAACAATGTTAGACATTTCTAGCACCTACTATCTCATTTGGTCTTAAACTTCACTCCTCATCCAGGCTTCATCTCTAGTTCCATTTGGGGTTAAATTCTCCTTAAATTGGTGGCATATAATAAACTTCATTGCCAACTTATAGACATAACCTCTATCGTCAAAAATCTGAGGTAAACGCATATCCTTAATTATCCTATGAAATGAAGAAAAGAATTGCTGAAATACACGAGTCATAAAACAGTCCAGCCTCTAGCTTTGGCTCCTTGATTCATGATAGTTGTTAAAAATATAAATATAGGGGGCAGATGTGGCTCAAATGGTTGGCTGTCCATTTCCCATATGGAGGGACCTGGGTTCTATTCCCGGTACCTCCCAGTAAAAAAAAACCAACCAAACAAACAAACAAAAAAGTATATATAAATATATAGAGCTTTTAATTTTGTCTCTAGTGAAACTAACTAGAAAAAGCAACCAGATGAAGAGAAAGAGAAGCTGAAAGAAATGGAAACAGGGAGTTGTACCTAGAATAGCAGTTTTCCATATATGGTCAAGGAAGAGGTAAGAAGGAGATAAAGATTTATTGTGAGCACATGCATGTGTTAGAAAGACCAAGAAGATGAGAAGAAAGCCTTTGGATTTATCATTAATAAATTAATTATCAGTAATAAAATGAAAACAAGTACTAACCAAAGCATCAATGTATATGAAAACTGGGCAAGTACAACTTCTATTCAAAGATCCAGTGAGTCTTCCTTATTTTCCTGTTCAACCTGTGTGGAACGGCATTTTCATCTTTTATTATTCTTGAACACCAATTTTAACAGGTTTCCACAGCTAGCCGGAAGCCGCAGGACCCAGTAGGTTGCAATGCAGTCAAACAGAAAGTTCCACTCTCTCTTCAGTTATCAGAGGGAGGCAAATCATTTGCGTTAATGCTGTACTACCCAGGTACAATAAGTAGTACAATCAACTAATCAGAAAAATGGGTTTAGAGGTGACAATCAGATATGCAATTTTGCCCACTTCCTGTCCTTCAAAGAGTTTCCCAAATTAACATTAGGGGGGGGGCATAAAAATGCCATAATTGCAGAATTGAATTCTCTCTGTCAAATGAAACTGGATCAGACATTTTCAGGTTCTAGCAACCCTAAAGCATGTCTAGGAATATGTAAGTGGTCATAACCTTCCCTTGTTAAAGTACAGCTATTTTTGACGCAATTTGCTTCGAGATGTTCTTACGAGTTTGAATCTTCCCCCTCAATTCATTCCTTCTCTGGATATTAGTGGGCAAGGTCAGAACTACCTCCAGCCTTCTTTCTTTTTTTTTTTTTTTTTTTAAGATTTTATTTATTTATTCATTTATCCCCCCCTTGCTGCTTGTGCTCGCTGGGTCAGCTAACCACGCCATGCGGGCGGGCCTGCCTTCACCAGGAGGCCCCAGGAACCGAACCTGGGGCCTCCCATATGGTAAACAGGAGCCCTACTGATTGAGCCACAGCCGCTTCCCAAGCCTTCTTTCTTAATCCCTAGCCTTCCTTGTTGCTAAACAATAGACTAGAGAACAATAGGCTTTGTCTCCTCTAATCACTGATCAAAAATTGTCCAAGTCTTGGAGTCATTTGAGCAATACCTTCTAGATAAAAAAAGTATATATGGTAAGAACTATAATGTTCAAATACAACTGTATTGTGGTTACCAGCTAGGATGGGAAACAAAAGAAAGTCCTCTCTCCTTCACTTCCTCTCTCCCTCCCTCTTTATGAATACCTCTAAATGACCTTGACTGCAATAAAATTTTTGAAAAGCATATGCCCGTTCTCAGTAGGTAAAGGAGTGCATCACACCATGAATGTTTATTTTAAAACTCAGCATTTCTTTACTGTTGAAAATCTATTCAGAAATCCCTTCCTCTTTGGGCTCCAGAGCTTTATACAGCCAGGGGGCCAGCAAATGCTGATGTTTCAAGAAATCTAATCTCTTAATGACTAGTATCAGAGAAAGAAGGATTGGGAAAGAGTCATCTTGAAATAAGCTTAATCTCAGGTCCATGTGAGCCCCAAAATAGCAGGGAGTCAGGACTGACACCAACACTCTATCAATGGACTGTCCAAAGAGGGTAAATTGTCCCTTCTATCACACACTCAAATTCCACACTTCCCGATTCCTGCATCAAATAAAAGTATACTCATTATCCAAAGATAAACCCAAGTTTCTGAGTGTTCCAAAAGGAGCCAGCCAGTAAGTCTAGTGTCAGTCAATGATGGCAGTAGGAACTAAGGAATGCCAAGTAGAGAAGGAGAGGTAGGTGGATGGGGCCACTCACTGAAACATTTCAGAAGGTTTGAGTTTCGAGGTGGGCTTTGGCAGTGATAGCAAATGTAAATTACTGGATAGGGGAGGTGGGCAACCCAGGCAGTGGGAAGCATTTGTGACAAAATGAAAACCAATGTATTGCTTGAAAAAAAAAAAGCAAATAGATTCATTCGGCTTTAGCAGAGATTTTCAAAGAACAAGTGCTGGGAAAGAGCTAAGACAGCTTGAGAGGGAGACAAGGTTAAGAAAAGGTGTTTATTTTTTCATTAATTAATTCAACACTTGTTTGTTGAACATCTATCATGAGTCACAGTTCTAGGTACTGGAAAAATTTTTGAGGAAAAAAACAGGAACACCCTTTTCAAAGTGATCCAGCTGTGGTGATTTGGAGCTGTATGTACCCCAGAAAATCATGTTCCTAAACTTAACCCATTCCTGTGGGTGTGAACCCATTGCCAGAAGGATTTTTGACGAGGTTACTTCAGTTACGGTGTGGCCCACCTCAATCAGGACGGGTCTTTAGTCCTATTGCTGGAGTCCTTTATAAGCAGAATGAAATTCAGACAGAGAGCAAGAAAGGCACAGGAAAGAAGCAGCTGAAATTCAACATAATCTGGAAAAGAATGGAAGGCCAGAAGAGGCCACCATGTGCATTGCCATGTGACAGAGGAGCCCAGGACCAAGGCTCACAGGCAGCCAGCCCCAGAACGCCAGTCTTCAGAAAGAAAGCGTCACCTTGATGACAACTTGATTTGTGCTTTCTCTTCACCTCAGAATGGTGAGCTTATAAATTCCCATTGTTTAGGGAAGCGGCTGTGGCTCAATTGGTTGGGCTCCCGTTTACCATACTTTATAAAGAAATAAATAAAAATAAATCTTTAAAAGGAAAAAAAGAAAAAATTACCATTGTTTAACCCAACCCATGCCATGGACTCTGCATGAGCAGCCAAGGAATTAAAACACTAGCCCTTAGAGACAGAGTTGATTCTAATAAGATTATAGACAAAAACCATGTCTTTATAATTCCAGAAAACCACAATAGAGGTTTGTAGCTCTTCAAGTTAACAGAAAGTCTGGTCTGAGAGAGGTAGATAGAGTTCAGGTGGATTGAGTTCTTTCACTGTCCTGACACTGTCTCATATCACACCAGCATGGGGTGAGCAGAAACATCAAGACCAGCTTGGCAGGCACAGAATAAATTTTTCTTTTTTTTTTTTTTTCTCTTTTTGATGAGTTTATAAACAGTGTCTTTCCCTAGAAACTGAGTATTAGCTCAACAAACAGCGTAAACCTAAGGTGCATTGCTGCAGAATTGCCCTTCAGGCTCCAAACCTGGGGACAGACTGAGCTTTGTTCCCTGCCTTGCCTGAGCGCACAGACCCATCCCAAAACCACCACCACTTGGTGCTGGTCATTAAGTCCGACCTGACAGAGTCTGAAGGAAAGAAAAGGTTCAAGGGCCCCACAGGGTACAGGTAAGGGGCTAGGTTTTCACCTGTGAACAAGCAAAAATAGACATCTGGAGTTTTTTTTTTTTTTTTTTTTACTGATATAAAGGATTGCTTTTCCTCCGGAACTCTCTGTTTTTCACAAGTAATAAAATCACATAGGTAGGGTGTGAGAAGGAAGAGGACAACTGGGGACCAAGGAAATTAGTTACTGCCTTGTCTCTAATGGTGGCGGTGGGAATGCCAAGCAGTTAGCACCCCAGGCGGGGAAGATGCCCAGGCTGTCCTCGTCCTCCATCCTCCATTTCAACAGGACTGTCAGTGCAGAAAGCAGGAGTTGGGTTTGGAGAGTAGGGAGTGCCGGATCTCCAGAAACTGGCACTGATCACAAAGGAATCCCTTAACTGCCACAAACACAGACTCTTGGAGCTGAGGGTAGGTCCATAGAGTGTTAAGGAAAAGGCTCGGCACCATCATGTCATTCCACAAAGGGAATCGCTGCAGTCAGAGAGCTTGAAATGACTTGTCAAAATCAGTCAGTGGCAAGGCCAAAGCTTGGATCAAGGAATACTGGCTCCACAATGGTCTCGGCGCATCCTCGGGCTCAGGAGACCAGCTCTAGGATTCAAAAGTTCAGCTGGGCACAGGTCACGTGGGTTGCAAAATAGAGAATCTACAACAACCCTATCAGGTATCACCATTTGACAGACAAGGCAACTAAGGCACAGAGGTTAATGACTCACCGTGCCAAGGTTTCAACTTAGGAAGTTTGGCTTCAGAGGATGTACTTTTCTATCTCCTCTAAGAAACCTACTTCCTGTTAGGGGAGGTGACAACACCGGTAGCTAGATTCTCTAAGCTGTATTTCTACATGAGAATTACTAGTGGGAGCGTCTTGTTGGGCTCTGGCTCTCTCCTGCTCATTTTGCATTCTGATTTCAGACAAACAGCATCACCCCTCCGAACACGTATACTGTATCACATTTATACCCCACAAACCCTCCAGAGAAGGAGGCAGTGTGGCTCTCAAAAACGAATTCCCCCAAATCAGCTATTCTATTTCAGAGGATGGTTCCCTGGACAATTCACCTGGTTAGCAATTCATGTTTCTTAAATCCCCTTCTGCATATAAAGACAAAGTTTTGGAGGTTCTGTCCAGAATTCACTGATCACCCACCAAGGAAAAATACGTTGGGTGTAAATGGTACAAAGTTTAACTAGTCTTGGCCTTAGTTACAGAATTTTACCTGTATTTTATTACTCAAAATGAAAAACATGACAAGTAGGCAATAAGCTCAGATACTTATTGATATTTACTCATGGCATTACTGAAAGGATTTAGGGATGGGGGTGGGAAGAGTGATGCCAAGAAAGGTGATAGAGAAGTGCAGCTATAGGCCAAAAATAGAAATATATATATTTTTTTTACCGGGAGGTCCCGGGGATCGAACCCAGGTCCCTCCATATGGCAGTCAGACACCCAACCATTTGAGCCACATCCGCCCCCCAAAAATAGAAATAAATACCTAAAACATTATAATACCATTTATTACCATTAGCAAAAGCACAAAACCCTGGAGACGTTCGCCAACCCCCCCCCCAACCTTTAAAAATTGGAAAAACAGTAAAGGGGGAGAGATTTCCATCATAAGATTCTAATTTCTAACATTTATGCTTCTACAGTAATAAAAAGGGGAGGAGGGAATTAATTCAAATAATTTCCTCTCATTTTCCTTAGGTGGCATGTAAGGTCACCAAAGGTCAAGTCCAGGCCTAAAGTTCATCAAAAACAAAGGATTTATTCACCTCATCAGGCTGGTTGGCCCTAGAGTGCTTCAAATGTTCTCTCAATCAAGCTATGGAAAGTTGACAGTTTTCAGAACGCCGTCCTTCTGCACCAAGTGTCTACTACAGCTTGATCATTTCAGATTGCAAATGCCTGAGCCAACGATTGAGTCTCACTGCCGATGAGAAAACTGCTTTCTAGGGAGCACTGTCTTTGGTAAGATAAAGCACAGCAGTTCATAAGAGATTTTATTTTTTATTTTTATTTTTTTTAAGATTTTATTTATTTATTCATTTATCCCCCCCCTGCTGCTCGTGCTCACTGGGTCAGCCAACCACGCCGTGCGGGCGGGCTTGCCCTCACCAGGAAGCCCCGGGAACCGAACCCGGGGCCTCCCACACGGCAAACGGGAGCCCCACTGATCGAGCCACAGCCACCTCCCCATAAGAGATTTTAATTTGCCATTCTATATTTTATAGACATTTCTGAACAATTAGAATACTGCCTTGCAAATTGAAATCGCTCGTGCCTAGTTGCAAATGTTATTGCCACAAATGGGGTCCCTAAGAAGACTATTAACTTCAATGGCAACTTGTTGCTCCCCGATTATGAGTCATCCTCAAGAAAGTAATTCGGGGGTCGAAAGGCAATGCACAACAAGAAAAAGGGGGAGGGAGGGGTAAGATCCCAGAAGGAAAAGACCAAGGCTTAATGGGAACAAGGAAAAAAAGCATGCTTTTGAGGTCACAAAAAAAGAATCACTGAGCACTGAGGAGGAAGATAAATAATTATTTGAAAACAAAGGGAAAAAGAAGCCTACCATGGCAGACAAGTAATACGCTGTTCTACTAGAAATCTGGGAGTGAATCCACCCGCCCCCCACACATACCCCAAAAAGGCGTGAGCTACACCTAAGATTGGAAGCCTTGCCAATATAAATACACTTAGAACAGTAAGGGAGCAGCGGTGGCTGGAGTGATTGAGCGCCTCCCTCCCACATGGGAGGCCCCAGGTTAGGTTCCTGGTGCCTCCTGAAAAGAAGACCAATAGAGAGAAGACAGCAAGCGCAAACAAGGAGTTGGGGTGGGGGGTGGGGGGGCGGGAGATAAATCTAATAAATAAATAAATAACTCTTTTTTGCAGTTTCACAATTCTAATACTCATCTGAACTATATCAGAAAAAATGAATTAGAACAGAGAGAACGCCATTACTTATACATTGAAGTATTTTAATAAAGTTAGATTTTCTAGAAAGATTTTCTTGCTCATTGTGGAAAACTGATGGCAGGGGAAATGTGAAAATAGACAACTTTCAGTGTTCATAATCCATAATCTACTACTGCTCTGATACATTTCCTTCTAAAAATTTGACAGTGAAATTTTGTTTTGTTTTGTTTTATTTTAGGAGGTACCGGAGATTGAACCCAGGACCTCATACATAAGAAGCTACATCCGCTCCCCAATGAGAGTTGGTTTTTTTCCTTTGTTTGTTTGTTTTTAGGAGGTACTGGAGATTGAACCTGGGACCTCATACATAGGAAGCAGGTGCTCAACCACTCGAGCTACATCCACTCCCTTTGACAGTGAACGCTGACATCGAGAATATCGAATATGACATCCGTCTCAGTTTGCCAGGCTGCTATGACAAATACCACACAGTGGGTTGGCTTCAACAACAGGGATTTATTGGCCCACAGATGCAAGTGTTGGCTACAAGGCCATTCTCCCCATGCATACCCTTCCCAGGACCCCACTGGGCCAGGCTGTGCCCCTGGTTCTAGACTCCAAAAGGCCATTCCCAGGCTTGGCACAAGCTCCCACTTTGAAAGAGGCCTTCAATGAAGAATGAAAGAATCACTTTGCAAACAGACTTCCAAGGAGAACTGGCCTCTTGAAATCCTCCAGGCAAAAGTTCACACCATTGAACAGCTGCTGCAAGGGTTCTAATTAGCCTCAGGCTCCTGATTTGCACTGAACTTCTGTCCAGTAGTGTCCCACCCAGCTCCTCTGCTCTTCCCTGCACTGTTCAATCCCATAAATGCTCTCGGTCAAAAACGGAGTCATAAACGTATCTACTGAGAAACTTTTACTGTCGTTTCAAATAGCGTATTCTGTTCAAGAGGTTATGATAATAAAGGACGCCTGCGAGCACACTTTCAAGCTCTGGCATGCGCTTGCCAGTGTGGAATACCTTGTCTTCTTTTGGCTTGCACACTCAAACCACTGACCTCTGGCCCTTTTCTGGACCAATACAAATCATTTCTAGAATGACAATATCAACGTTTATTTATACTTTTTTTTCCAGCCTTAAACTAACAGTTCCTTGCCAAAAAAAAAAAGAAAAAAGTTGCCGTTTCAAAAAGTATTAAAATGCTTCGCCCCTGCCAAAGTTTACAGCACAGTTATATCCTGCCACAGAAAGGATGGGAAGTGGGGAGGGAACTGGAGGAGGGCAGCTGTTTTTCCAATAAACTCTAGCAGAAAAGCGTCCATTTCCCTCGCTGCTGCTTCTTCATCCCCATCAGAGAGAGGCAGAGGAGGCTGCATGAGAAAACTGTCCAAGGGGAGTCAAGCTGATGCACTCCCTGCCATCCCCCCACACAGCTCAACAAAGTCCTCTCTAGCTCGCCCAGGGAGCACAAGGAAAGAGGCTCCTTGCATGTTGCCTCCTGTTCAGAGGAAACCCAAGAGTCTTCAACCTCAACTCCTCCCAGGCCATCCCTAAGAAACACAACATCCTCCCACCACAGTGTCTCCCAGCTCTGAGGCACCAGAGCAATGTTTCAAAAGTAGCAAACTAAAAGATGTGTATTTTTCCTCTCACACCTTCCAAGAATGTGCTTAGACTCCTCCCCACTGAAAGAGGCAGCTGCTGGGATCTCAACCATGATGCCCTTCACGCTCAGCAACTGGACCTCTGCTTCCTCTTCTGGACTGGGAAAGGAGGAAGGGACCTGAGAAGGCAGGACACAGCGGCCGCAGCCCCATCCTGTTCCGCTGGCTGAGAAGCCCTCATTTGTTAACCTAGAAAACCCTTGGGCATTGCAACCAAAGAGCTGCCCCACCCAAGCAGTACCTCTGGTGTTTTCCTCCCCTTCTAGTGGGCCAGCAGAGAAGAGGGAAAATAAGGACAAGTGTGTTCAAAACAGAAATACTGCATAGCGCTAACTTGGCTTTGGGCAAGGACCAGATTATAGGCCCAACACCTCCATTTCTGTCCAAGTGGAAAGAGAAACTGCAGGGTGCAATCTTCATCCAGCTGCGTGGACTCTGTTGCCCAGAGGCTCTGCCAACCCAAGAGGAACAACAGACAGAACCCTGAGTTGCTCCTCAGTCCCCAGCTGGCCTTTTTTTTTTTTTTTTAATTCTTCAGGGTTTGTTGTTGTTCTTCTTTTTGGTAAAGTGATTGTTTTTAACATCCTGGTCTTAATTATAATTACGTTGGAATGGTCTTTAAACTTCAAAACATACTCTCTCGGTGTGAAAGGGTTCAGTATCAGAGAAGACTGCCCAAGAGTTTTTCTTTAAAAATGCCTCTCAATCCAAATGAATGAACTGTAACCAAAGGATCTGAATTGCCAGTGATATCTCAGTTGGGCTATTTAAATAAACCCCAGATGTAGGTAACATTCATCCAAGGCCAAACCTTAACATGTCGCCCACACTGACTTTAAAATGGTAATATTCAATGGCGCGTGGTGGTGACTGAGATCATTATGTATCCCCAAATGAATGTTCATTCTCATTTAACTCACATTAATTGCCTTCAAGGGCAGTCTGAATTCTGCTATTTAAAAAATGTTCGGATTCCTTGAAATGCAGAAAATGTCAAAACCCAGTTTTAGCCTAGTAAAAATATATAACTAACATAACAATTGTTGACATAAAAAATATTTCTAAAATACACCTTCTCTCAAACAGATGTCACATGCCCTTCCTAAAATTTAAAGCATACAGTTGTTTTACTTATAACTCATACACACACCCTCTGTTTTTCTTCAAATTAAGAGAAAAGAAGGTTAAATCCAATTAAGCACACTTCTAATTTCTAATCAATAAAATCTAAATTGGAATTTTTATTTCTTCTGACTCTTTTTCCATCTCTACAAATATTTATGCATGAGGAGAGGACAGGGAGGGAGTGGAGGTGGCTCAAGTGATTGGGTGCCTCCCTCCCACATGGAGGTCCCGGATTTGGTTCCCAGTGCCTCCTAAAACAAAAGACAAACAGAAGCAAACAGCAAGCGCAGGCATTGCAGGGGTGGGGGGGACAAATTAAAATAAATCTTTGATGCGAATATTCTCACTGTCCTGATTTTGTGATAATCAGGGTAGGCTAAACATTTGCTATATTAGAAACCATGCATGTGTCCCCAGACCTAGTTTTTCTCCCTAGGTCTGGTTTTTAGAATGCTGGTGATAAACCAAGCCTGATTTATTATATGACCATCCTGTATGGGAAAAGACTGTAAT
Source organism: Tolypeutes matacus (assembly GCA_026826555.1). NCBI lineage: Eukaryota > Metazoa > Chordata > Mammalia > Cingulata > Chlamyphoridae > Tolypeutes > Tolypeutes matacus. The sequence goes on from JAKSZT010054400.1 coordinate 5,551,211, forward strand.
TCTAGCTATCTTTGGTCAACTTTAAGAGATATAGCAGGGGGACAGATGTGGCTCAAATTGTTGAGTGTCCATCTCCCATATGGAGGAAACTGGGTTCAATCCCCAGGACCTCTCGGTAAAAATTTAAAAAATGGAAAATATAGAAGGCGTGTGGGTGCACCGCCAGTCCCCACAAGCCATGCAGCAAAATGATGACATAAAAGGACAGTGACACAAGGGAGAGCCAAGACGAGATGCACCGAAAAACCAGGAACTAAGGTGGCACAGGCAGTAGGACGCCTCTCTCCCACATCAGAGGTTCCGAGGATCGAATCCCAGTGAAGACAGGAGGAGAAGGATAAGAAGAGAGGGCAGGAAATGGACAGAGTTGCCCAGCAAATGGACACAAAAACAGCAAAAATGGGGGGGGGTACAATGGATAAAAGTAAACAAATAAATAAATCCTTGGGGAAAAAAAGTATAGGGGAGTAAGATACAGGCTATGTTTAGTAGTAATACTTTGACGATGCTCTTTCATAATTTGTTAACAAATGTTTCACAACAATGCAGGGTGTTTGTGGTGGGGTGATGTGTGGGAGCCCTGGATGATGTTATGTGTGTTTGTTTTGTAAGTTCACAATGTTTACTGAACACTTATAGTTTATGTATGCTCACGTATGTATGACATACTTCAATAAATTGTTTATAAAAAATAAATAAATAAGTCTTTGGAAAAACAGGGGACAGGAAAGGATCAAATATGAGTTGGAAACACCCATCTGTTATAGCAAAGTATACCCATGGACTTTAATTTTCCAATCTAAAGTGTACATAGTGGGATCAAACAGAGCACCCCGGAAAAAAACGCATTAGCTTCTTCAGCTGTGATGCTAGCACCTTACCATGTGGTGGGAGCCTGGAAATGCACCTACACACACTTACAGATGCCACTGCTCCCTTTCCCACTCTAGTCAAAGTTCTCCCACCTTCACCACCACCCTATAAGGAATTCTTTGCTGCCAAGCAAAAATGTTTATGAACTTAATTTGAACTCTGCTTGCTGCCTTTCTGCAAAGAAACCAAAAGCTAAAACTCCTCTATCTCAATAAGCCCCAGACCCACCAGGAGAAAGGAAACCCCCCAAATGGGGGAAAAAGCCATAGCTTCAAAAAGAGATGATTGTGTTTCCAAGCCTTCCTATGGAGTAAGAGTTACATGGTGCCTCCATGCCAAACTCTGGGGGATTACTGTCAGAATGTCTAACACTGATTATGCATGGGATTAGATCCATAAAGGAAGACAAGGAATATGTCCAATTCATCTTTTCGAAAATTATTGACATCAGAAAGCCCCATTTAATGTGAAGATTCTTGCTAGTTTACAAACGGCGGTTTGCTTGCCTGTCTGACCACAAAGCCATTTATATCATCTGCAATATCTATATTGCAGATAACCGATACATGCAACAATTCATCAATCACCACTGAGCAATACCCCATTCATTCGACCAACACACAGAGAACCTCTTAAACGCTGTCTGATATCGGATGGGAAGCGACCTCCTGAAAGACTCTGTAGGCCCAGAAAAGAGAGGAGGCGCTCTTCAATGGCCAGTGTAGACCACTCAGATACCTCGGGTGGGAAAGGTGAAGTGAGAGGCAGGATCTCGAGCTGTCAGGTTAAATATGATGATCAAGGTAGCTCAGGAAGGATACACCTTGTGTATGCTGGGCCTCTGCTTAACCACGCCTCGAACTTCCTACACTGAAACGTAGTCTTCTGTTTGAAAAAACAAGTACGGCTCCATGTACAGCTACGTGTTTGCACTTTCAAGCCCTACACCCCTTCCCTCCTTTAGACTTTGTGCATGAAAGAACTTGAAAAAAGGAATCTCCAAAGGCCCTGCTTATCTGCATCCCTGGACCTGCCCAGTCACGGCGAGGCATGCTGGTATTTCAGGAATGACTGCCTTTCGAGTCCATTTCAGAAGACAAGACAAGAAAACGAGATTGAAGGAATACAGGAGGAAAGGCAGAAATGAATACTGGCTCGTTAGATCCCATATTAACCGGAGTTGCCAGCTTCTCAGGCACTATTTTCATGTTGCCTTTTTTTTTTTTTTTTATGTTGCTTTTTGAATGAACCAAGGTCCATCAAGTCTGCTTTGCTACCGTTTCAGATAGAGTCAAAGTCTCCTCTCACTAACGCTTTGACTTCTCTACTTAACCAGAATATGCCCTAAATTCTTTAAATTAGGAAATCTTAATATGGGTTTATGATATATCTCAAAATGCTAAAAATAAAATAAAAGGAGAGCAATTAATTTACATGTAAAAAATGCTCAGCCTGCGAGAAATATTGCTGGGGAATGACAAATTTTAAATCCCCTATACTGTGATTACAGCTACTAGCATAAAAAGGGATTATTCGTAACGGAAACAGAATATTAAGGAGCAAAAGTCTAGGTAAGGCAAAATACAAACCAAGCTGGCAGCATTTCCCTACCTGAGGAAAACTCATCAATCACCCTGGCTGTCTCGTGATAATGCTTCAGCAAACCCACCAGGGAAATGAGATTGTTGCCAATTCCTATGCATTTAAAAGAGGAGAGAGGAAAGCGGCTGTGGCTCAATTGGTTGGGCTCCCATTTACCATAAGGGAGGCCCTGGGTTCGATTCCCGGGGCCTCCTGGTGAAGGCGAGCAGGCCTGCTTGGCACGGTGAGCTGACGGCCCATGCAGCGCAGTGACGCAAGAAAACGGAGAGAAGCAGACACAGAAAAACGCAAAGCAAATGGACACAGAGAGCACAAGCAGCAAGGAGGGGCATAAACAAATAAATAAAAATAAATCTTTACAAAATAAAAGAGGAGAGAGACGTCACATGATGCAAAGCGTGGCATCATGTGACCAGAAAGACATGCAATAATTTGCAGTAGAATGAAAAAGGTCAGTGAATAGACCCTTGAAGATATTCCTGAAATGTCCTTCCTGCACTCAACCAGTTCTTGTTTCTCCTGCAATTTTCATTCGCAAAAAAAGACTTGGGATGTGTCGAAGACACAAAGGTGACATCATGCTTGAACATGAGACTCGGGAGAAAAGATGCATGCAACTGAGAAAAACAATGCAGCAATGCATTTTCCAGGGCTTCCCTAGGAAGATGGCCATGGCACCATATCAAAACAAAAGCCTTTGCCTACGGGGACTTTTATTACAGCTCCTATCAAAAGAGCAGGAAAAATAAATCGCTTTCCGGTTTTCACAGGCAAAGAATGATTTCCAAATTATGACTTTTGAGAGTGCAAGGGAGGGAATGACCTAGTAGTAGTAAATGTGAAACACATGCTTTCCTCAGAGGGTTTTTGTCCTCCCTGCACAGTTATTTCTCTTATATGAAAAAGACAAATTATTAAGATTTAAACACAATACCCCCTTAGAATGTGCCATACATTTCTGTTGAAAACCTGGGGCCCAAGGCTTTAAATAATAATGATTCCAAGAGTAAGTTGGGAGGAATCATGTTCCTTGCTTGGGAGATGAGCACAGCAGCTGTGTATGTCACATGCTAGAAAGGCAGTGGGAGGGACTCAGTGGGCAACGGGATATTTGCCCAATGGGCCCATTTCAGAATGGGAAGGGGGGGCGTTTCAGCCAACTGACCCACCCACCCAATGTTTTGTGGGTTGTTTTGGCTTTTTTGTCAGGCTTAACCCCAGCTATACATAGAATAATCTGATCACCCCGGGGGGTGAAAAAAATACACATGGCAGGGTCCCCAGAAGATTCTAATACGCAGCTCAAGTTGAGAACCACTGTCCTAGCCCCATCTTCACTAATTCGGAATTAAACCCTATCGTTTAGGCTTTTGATGAGAACTGCTGAGCAAGACCCCCCTTTTTTCGCTTTATTTCAAGTGCAAGAAGCCCTCAAGGGAATACCCCTGCATTTTCCATGTCATACCAGGTAGACTCCACATTATTACTCGGGGAGTCCCTGGGAATAGAGGGCCTTGCACCCCAGGGGAGACGCAGCTCAGGCCCACACTGCCTCTGACTTGCCGCCCTCACCCCTTCTGATATATGTCACAGGCTTTTCTTGAGGGGTGGGAGAGAATTTCTCAGGAGGTCCCATCCAATTTCCTGTCAGTCTGTAACGCGGGAAAGAGCGCTCTACAGTCTGTCACCATGATACAGATGCTTCTCACAGATACCTCGAGTGTCGAGTCTCACCCGAAACAAACAAGCACCCTGCTGAGCAGAGCTGAGTGCCATTCCCTGGGCAGTCCAGGGGACGTGACTGCAATGGCCATGCCTGACGGCTTTCACTATTAGCAGAAGATGTACATAAGGCACATGCATAACACACTCGAGCCTCACCCCCCACCCTCCACATACCGATCCATATCAACCACCAGACTCTCCACCATGCCCTTTCTCAGGCAATGACTGTGCTCAGGAATATTTTTAAGTAAGGACACCAGAACCTTAGTGAGATTTAAACCACGAAAGGTGGGTTCCACAGTTAGCCGGCACAATAAAAACAAATTCCTGATTTCTGGAAAGTCAATTCATTCACTGACTCCAATCGGAAATTCTGAAAACAAGTGATGTGAAAACACATCTTAAGATCGCAAAACACAACTAATTTAATGATCAACAAAAAATTTGATAGGCAAGATGACATTCTAAATTTCTGTAGGTGTTGAAGTTTAAAAAATTAAACCACAGTGTAGCTGTGTTGCAATATTACATCGTTTGAAAATAACGTGACCATATTATCGCTTTGCTGATAATTTGCGATTAGAAATGGAAAGTTCATAAAATGAGTGGCTAATATGAATGATAATAATAACCGCTGTTTATTGGATGGTTACTATTTTCCAGGCACTGTGCTTTAGACGTTTGATTCCATTTAAGTCTCGCTGTGCAATGAAAGTGCTCCCAGGTCCTCCATCTTACGATGAGCACATGACACTTTCATACACAAGACATGTTCACAGTCAGCAAAAGCATTTCTATAAATTATCACAGTGTATATCTTCTATAAATGGACAATGTGCACTATTACAAAATAATTTAAAAAATAAAATAAAAGAGAGGGAGAGAGAGAGGAAACCTGACTTCTTATGTGACTTTTAACCTTAAGGAAAGAAGTCAATGTGGTGTAGTGCAAGCACGTGGGGCTGGCAGTCTCATCTCTGGTGTTAAATGTTTGACCATATGCAAGTTACCGAGCCTGAGAGCATCTACTTTCTCTTCTTTAAATTGGGACTCCCAGTCAACATCCATCTCGCAGAGCTGCTGGGCAGTCTAAGCAAAATGGCACGTTAGATACTCAATAATTCTTAGCTTTCTTCTCCTCTCAACCTGTTTCCTATTCTGTTGACTAGAAGCAATAAACTTTATAATATCAATATCATAAGGGAAACAGTTATAAACATGAAAGTTCTTTGAAAAGGTGGAAAGTTATGTTTTCGAGCACTTTCAAGTTCGCTGAGCCCCTAAAGGAAATTGCAAACTATCACTTATTCACGTTGAGGAGTTTCAATTTAGGAAAATCTGAACTTTTTTTCACATGGTAAATTATCCTGATTCATCTGTTTCTCAACTCTGAATTTTCTACTTGGCTTGGTTTTGTTTTGTTTTTTTTTTTACTCTTGTGTTTCAACAAGTCATTATTAAGTACCCATTAAGTGCTCAGGCCTGTGGGGAAGGAAAATGTTCAAAATAGGATTCGTGCCCTTGAGCGGATGTCCTATGGTTGGGTTTTCTTAAAGTAAGCACACATGAAATGTGTGGTTGAATCATTTCATGATATGGCCTTACTCCCTCCCCCACCCCACCCCCTATTTTTGTTGTTTGGGGGAGAGTTTTCTTTAATATGTTATCTATACAAAAAATATGTCAGCATTTTTTAAATTCCATATTTTCCTGTGGAAATAAATGGGGGAGAGGGTAATAGAAAACACCAGTGCTACAAATTAGGAAAACCTACTAGTTGCCAAATCCAAACATCCACCTTGATCCTTGTCTTTTTTGTAACATTCACAAAAGTTGACTCGTTCCCTCAATCTAAAAACTCTTCCTCCCCTGCCTGGAGGGCTTCCCTCACTCTCTCCTGCTGCCCCTGCTCTGTCCATATCTCCATTTTCAACTCCTCTTCTTCGTTCACTTATCCCTTAAATGTTGTTGTAACTCAAGATTTTATTCAGAGCATCCCAGAGTATACAGATTCTTGCTTTTGATACAATCTATGTCCATGGCTTTAGTAAAAACCTGTCACCAGTGGTTCCCAATGCTGACTGTGACACTGGATCACCTGGCAGCCTAAAGCCTGTGGATTCCGATTCAGTATGCTCAGGGCAGGGAACCTATATTTTAATAAATCTCCTCAGATTATTCTGATGCACAGCTAGAACTAAGACTATTAATATAAACATTAACTATCATCTCTCTACACTTTTCCTCCTATATTTCCTTGAGTAGTCTCACAATTTGTCTAGTGGCTCAAGGTAGAAGTATTCGCCCCCTATGAACGGTGTTTGATGGTTTCAAGTCCCACGGGTATGTGGAGAGGGGAGACTGTTATAATTTTCTCTGCTTATGTAAAAATAAACTAAACGATGATGATCTAAGGGGATTTAAATTGCCCAGGCTTTGCTCCTCAGAGCCACCAGTGTGAACTTCTCTATTGTAAATTCTATCAGACCACCTTCATGTCTTCTTCAATGACTGCCCATGTCTTACATAATAAATAAGGATCAATTTCCCTAAGGTATCATAAAAGGTCTCTCTATGGGGATGGATGTGGCTCAACTGGTTGGGCGTCCGTCTCCCATATGGAGGGACTTGGGTTCGATCCCCGGGACCTCCCGGTAAAAAAACAAAAAACAAAAAACCGTAAAAGGTCTCTCATGAACAGACTCTTTCCTCTTTGGCTGAATCCATATATATATATATATATATATATATATATATATATTTTTTTTTTTTTTAAGGCACTGGGTCTGGGGATTGAACCCAGTACCTCTTATGGGCGAAGCCAGCATTCAACTGCTTAAGCTACATCTGCTCCCCTGAATTCATATTTTTAAGGCCTTATAAAGAGAGGAAGTTCAGACACAGTCAGTAGAAGAAAGAAGAAGCCAAAGAGGAAAGAGATCACCGTGTGATGGAGGGCTGCTGGCTTTGAAAGCACGGCTTTGCTGACATCTTGATATTGGACTTCTTGCCTTCAAAACAGTGAGACAAGAAATCCTTACTGTTTAAGCCAACCCACTGTCTCACCAATCACCCCCCCTAGGAGTATCCAGAGGACACACCTTTCACCAGGACTGTGAGAAACAGATTCATGAGGAGGTAGCCCAAGCTTTCCTGAAGAGCTCTGTGGTTAATCATCTCTGCAGTTCTGAAATTACACTGGGAAGTGCTGCCACTGAACGGGATCCTTAAATGCAATGGGGCTAATCAGAACCTAGGTTGGCAGGAGCCAAATGGCAGCACTTAATCACCAAAGACTCCAGAAAAATATCTAGAGGACAAGCTGAAACAGGCCCGAAAAAGATCTTCTAGGGTTTAGGACAGCAGGTGAAGGCTGACACCACCCAGAGGAAAGAGGGACAGAAGAGGGAAATCGCGATGACAGAACCATGAGTTGCAAGTAGCAGCTTCTGCTGCTGCCGGCACCCTCCCCCACACTCTTCAGAATTCTCGGGCTCCTGGGCCTGGGCCTGCGACCACAGACAAAGGGGGCTTCAGGGATCTGCCACTCCCGGAAATGGAGAGAGAGGGACACAGCCTTAAGCTGACTCAGGTTCGGACCTGAAATTTGGTCTGCGGAGCCCCACGGACACTTCCACACGGCGGTTTGCCCTGGGAGCCTAGAAAGGACTGGAGAAATCCGATCCTCGCAACCTCCCTCTCTTTTAGCCTGGACTAATTGTTGAGGACTCCACGGGAGAGCGGAGAGAGAGCCTGGGGCTGACCCTGCTTTGGACTCCCAGGTTTGGTCTGCCCTGTCCCGAGAGCCCTTCCAGGCCGGGTGGGGCTGCGCATTGTTTGCCTTGGAGCCTGCAAGGGGCTAAAGATATACAAACCTCCCAATCTCCTCCTCTACTAACAGGGACTGATTGTTGAGGACTCAGAAGGGCGTGGAAATATTTCCTAGCTGGGAAAAGGGGGGCGCTACGAGAGAAGTCTGGAGAACTGTCTCAGAAAGTTTGAATCACAGGGCTCCGAGGCCACAGACAGGAAGCTCTATCACATTGATCTGGTCTGTGTCAGAACAAATACACTCCGACCAGGCATTGAATTGAGAGTTGCCAAAAAGCGCCATCTCCTGGCAGACCAAGGAAGTGCACATAAGAAAATTAATAAGTAAGAGAGGCTTTTCCTGGCCTCTATAGCCTCCCTGCCCAAGGCCCTAGGAAACGACTCTACAACCAATTACTGGGTCCAGTGCCCAGTTTTGAGCAACCAGCAGAACAATCCTAACAATCAAGGTTGAGCCAAAAATCAAAAAGTGGTGGTAACTCACAGCCTCCTGCCACTAAAACCCCATAAAAGAGAAAGAGATAGAGCACCTAAGTAAAATACAAACTAACCAGATGCCTAAGCACCAGCAAAAAATTACGGGCCATACTAAGAAAATAGAAGACATGGCCCAAGAAAAGGAATACAGCAAAGTCCCAGAAGAGATGCAGAATTTGAGAGAACTAATCAGTGAGATGAGCACACATTTCCAAAATCAAATTAATGAGATGAAAGAGAATATAGTTAAAGAGATCAATGACATCAAGAAGTCAATGTGCGAATGTAAAGAAGAATTTGAAATCATGAACAGAAAAGTAACGGAGTTCATGGGAATGAAAGACACAATAGGTGAAGTAAAAAAATACATTTGGGGAAGCGGCTGTGGCTCAATCAGTAGGGCTCCCGTTTACCATATGGGAGGCCTGCCCGCGCAGCGTGGTTGGCTGACCCAGAGAGCGCGAGCAGCGGCGGGGGGGGGGGGGAATAAATGAATAAATAAATAAAATCTTAAAAAAAAAAATACATTTGAAGCATACAACAGCAGGCTCAAAATGATAGAAGAAAGAATAAGTGATACTGAAGATAGAGCAGCTAAAATTGAAGAGAGAAAAGAACAGAGAGAGAAAAGAATGGAAAAAATTGAGCAGGGGCTCAGAGAATTGAATGACAACACAAAATGCAAGAACATACGTGTCATGGGTGTTTCAGAAGGAGAAGAGAAAGGAAAAGGGGCAGAAAGAGTATTTGAGGAAATAATAGCTGAAAATTTCCCAACTCTCACGAAAGAAATGAACTTACATGTCCAAGAAGCACACCGTACCCCAATAAGAATAAATCCAAATAGACAAATATTATTCAGAATGTCAAATGTAAAAGATAAAGAGAAAATTCTCAGAGCAGCAAGAGAGAAGCAAACAATCACGTACAAAGGACGTCCAGTAAGACTTTGTGCAGATTTCTCTTCAGAAACCATGGAGGCAAGAAGACAGTGGTATGATACAGTTAGGAAACTGAAAGAGAAAAACTGCCAGCCAAGAATTCTTTATCCAGCAAAACTGTCCTTGAAATATGAAGGTGAATATAAAATATTCACAAACAACAGAAACTAAGAGAGTTTGCAAAAAAGAATCTACCTTTGCAGGAAATATTAAAGGAAGCCTTAGAACCTGAAAGAAAAAGACAGGAGAGAGAGGCTTGGAGGAGAGTATAGAAGAAAGGAAAGCAGAAAGGATAACCAAAAGAGTAAAAAGAAAGCCAAAAATAAGATGACATATGAAAACCAAAGAATAAAATGGAGGAAATAAATAGTGCATTTTCAGTAATATCATTGAATGTGAATGGATTAAATTCCCCAATCAAAAGATACAGGCTGACAGAATGAGCCATCCATATGCTGCTTACAAGAAACTCACCTCAGACACAAGGATACAAGCCGGCTGAAAGTAAAAGGTTGGAAAAAGATAATCCATGCAAATAGTAAACAGAAAAGAGCAGGGGTAGCTATACTAATATCAGACAAAACAGACTTCAAATGCAAAAAAGTGATAAGAGATGCGGAAGGCCATTATATATTAATAAAAGGGACGATCCTCCAGGAAGATATAACAGTCATAAATATCTATGCACCTAACCAGGGTGCCCAAAATATATGAGACAAACTCTGGCAAAACTGAAGGGAGAAATAGACATTCCTACAATAATCGTTGGAGACTTCAACACCCCTCTCACATCATTAGATAGAACAACTAGACAGAAGATCAACAAGGAAACAGAGAACTTGAACAATATGATAAACAAATTAGACCTAACAGACATATACAGAACACTGCATCCAAGCTCAGCGGGTTATACATTCTTCTCAAGTGCCCATGGATCTTTCTCCCAGATAGGCCACATGTTAGGTCACAATGCAGCTCTCAATAAATATAAAAAGATTGAAATTATACAATGCACCTTCTCAGATCATAATGGAATGAAACTAGAAATCAATAACAGACAGGAAAAAAGGAAATTGGCAAATGTGTGGAGACTGAACAACACACTCCTAAATAATCGGTGGGTCAAAGAAGAAATTGCAAGTGAAATCAGTAAATATATTGAGACAAATGAAAATGAGAACACAACATATCAAAACTTATGGGATACAGCAAAGGCAGTCATGAGAGGGAAATTTATAGCCCTAAATGACTATATTAAGAAACAATAAGAAAGAGCTAAACTCAAAGATTTAACTGAACAACTTGAGAAACTAGAAAAAGAACAGCAAACCAATCCCAAAGCAAAAAGAAGGAAAGAAATAATAAAGATTAGAGCAGAAATAAATGAAAATGAGAACAAAAAAGCAATAGAGAAAATCAACAACAAACCAACCAAAAAAGCTGGTTCTTTGAGAAGATCAATAAAATTGACAAACCCCTCGCTAGACTAACAAAGAAAAAAAGAGAGAAGATGCAAATAAATACAATCAGAAATGAAAGGGGGGAAATTACAAATGACCTCACAGAAATAAAAAGAATCATAAGAGGATATTATGAGAAACTATATGCCAACAAACTAGACAACCTGGATGAAATGGACAAATTTCTAGAAACTCATAACCAACCTACACTGACACAACAAGAAATAGAAGAACTTAACAAACCAATCACAATTAAGGAGATTGAATCCGTCATCAAAAATCTCCCAGCAAAGAAAAGTCCAGGACCAGATGGCTTCACAGGTGAATTCTACCAAGCATTTCTAAAAGAATTAACACCAATCCTGTTTAAACTCTTCCAAAAAATTGAAGAGGAGGGAAAATTACCCAACACATTTTATGAAGCCAACATCACCCTAATACCAAAGCCAGATAAAGATTCCACAAGAAAAGGAAATTACAGACCAATCTCTCTCATGAACATAGATGCAAAAATTCTCAACAAAATACTTGCAAATCGAATCCAACAGCATATCAAAAGACTTATACATCACGACCAAGTGGGATTTATTCCTGGTATGCAAGGCTGGTTCAACACAAGAAAATCAATCAATGTAATACACCACATTAACAAATTGAAGGGAAAAAAACCACATGATTATCTCAATCGATGCAGAAAAGGCATTCGACAAAATCCAGCATCCTTTTTTGAGAAAAACACTTCAAAAGACAGGAATAAAAGTAAAATTCCTCAGTATGATAAAAGGCATATATGAAAAACCCACAGCCAACATCATATTCAGTGGGGAAGGTTGAAAGCTTTCCCTCTAAGATAGGGAACAAGACAAGGATGCCCACTGTCACCATTGTTATTCAACATTGTACTAGAAGTTCTAGCTAGGCAGTTAGACAAGAAAAAAAAAATTAAAGGCGTCCAAATAGGAAAAGAGGAAGTAAAACTCTCACTGTTTGCGCATAACATGATTCTGTACTTAGAAAATCCTGACGTATCCACGACAAAGCTACTTGAACTAATAAATGAGTTTAGCAAAGTGGCAGGATACAAGAACAACACGCAAAAATCAGTAATGTTTTTTTACACTAGTACTGAACAACCTGAGGAGGAAATCAGGGGGAAAATTCCATTTTCAATAGCAACAAAAAGACTCAAATACCTAGGAGTTAATTTAACCAAAGAAGTACGGGACCTATATGCAGAAAACTACAAAACAATGCTAAAAGAAATTTTAAAAGACCTAAACAAATGGAAAGACATTCCATGTTCATGAATTGGAAGAATTAATATCGTGAAGATGTCAGTCTTACACAAACTGATTTATAGATTCAATGCAATACCAATCAAAATCCCAACAGCTTACTTTACAGAATTAGAGAAGGCAATTACCAAATTCATCGGGAAGGGTAAGTGCACCCGAATAGCCAAAAGTATTCTAAAAAAGAAGAGCAATGCGGGAGGAATTTCGCTGCCTGACCTTGAAACATATTACAAAGCCACAGTGGTCAAAACAGCATGGTATGGGAAACGGATGTGGCTCAAGAGGTTCGGCATCCGTCTACCATATGGAGAGACCGGGGTTCGATCCCCGGTACCTCCCGGTAAAAAAAAAAAAAAAAAAAAAAAAAAAAAAACAGCATGGTACTGGCATAAAGATAGACATATTGATCAGTGGAATAGAATTGAGAATACAGAAATAAACCCTCACCTATACAGTCAACTGGTTTTTGAAAAACCTACCAAGCCCACGCTGATGGGAAAAACAGTTTCTTCAACAAATGGTGTTGGGAGAACTGGATATCTATAACCAAAAGAATGAAAGAGGACCCCTATCTCACCCCCTATACAAGAACAACTCAAAATGGATCAAAGGTCTAAATATAAAAGCCAAGACCATAAAACTACTGGAAGAAAATGTAGGGAAACATCTTCAAGACCTTGTAGTAGGTGGTGGTTTCTTGGACCTCACACCCAAAGCACGTGCAACAAAAGAAAAACCAGATAAATGGGACCTCCTCAAAAATTAAACACTTTTGCACCTCACAGGAATTTGTCAGAAGGGTGAAAAGGCAGCCAACTCAATGGGAAAAAATATATGGAAATCACATCTCTGATAAGGGTTTAATATCCAGGATATATAAAGAGATGTTACAACTCAACAATAAAAAGACAAATGACCCAATTAAAAAATGGGCCAAAGACTTGAATAGACATTTCTCCGAAGAAGAAATACAAATGGCAAAAAAACACATGAAGAAATGCTCAACATCACTCATGATTAGGGAAATGCAAATCAAAACTACAATGAGATATCATTTCACACCTATCAGAATGGCCACTATTAAAAAGACAGAGAACTACAAGTGTTGGAGAGGATGTGGAGAGATAGGAACACTTCTTCACTGTTGGAGGGAATGCAAGATGGTACAACCACTATGGAGGACTGTTTGGCAGTTCCTAAAGAAGTTGAATATAGACTTGCCACGTGACCCTGCAATACCACTACTGGGTATATACCCAGAAGAACTGAGAGCAGTGACACGAACAGACATCTGCACACCGATGTTCATAGCCACATCGTTCACCATTGCCAAAAGTTGGAAACAACCCAGGTGTCCATCAACAGATGAATGGATAAACAAACTGTGGTCTCTTCACACGATGGAATATTATGCAGCTATAAGAGGAAATGAAGTCATAAAGCATATGGCAACATGGATGAACCTGGAGGACATTATGTTGAGTGAAGGAAGCCAGACACAAAAGGACAAATACTGTATGAATGTGTTACTATGAACCAAATATATTGTGTAATATATTGTTTGATTCAAAAAAATATATATATATACATGTATCTATTACATTTAATTGAGAAATGTATATATTTATTCATCTGTGTTTACTTTTTAGTTTTTTATTGCTTATATTTTCAATTATTAAATGTACAAAATAAAGTTAAAAAAAACTTACATTCTAAAAAAAAAAATCACCAAAGACAAGGTGAGCACAGTTAATGGGCAGCAGAGTCAAAAGAGGAATTAGAATAGTTTGACTCACAGAGAGCTATGGAAATGGCCATGGGGTATCTATCTGGAAGTGAAACAGATGGGCAGTCTACAGGTTTCTTACTCGATCTCGATAAGCAGAAGAGTTCTAGGTCAAGTGAACAAAAGTTAACCTGAATCACAAAAACAGAAAATCACAGCCCCTCAGTCCATTCCAAGACATGAGACGGCTGAACGAACACTTCATTCAAGCTGTTCTGAACCCATTCGAAACACCTTGAATGAAGGAAGGTCAAGTCCCTTGAACAAGGACCCTGCTACAGCACCCAAAATTTATACTGTTAGTCTTTCTCCCAGCTTTTACTAGGGTGCCTATGCATTGGGGAAAAGGAAATAATCAGAAATGGGGGGAATTACTGGATCCTGGCTTGAACTGACATTGATTCCAAGAGACCCAAAATATAACCACAGTCCACCAGTCAGAGGAGAGGCTTATGGAAGTCAGGGCATCAATGGGGTGTTAGCTCAGGTCTGTCTCACAGAGGGTCTAGTGAGTCCCCAGACCCGTCCCTTGGTTATTTCCCCAAAATGGAAAGTGTAACTTTTGATAAAGCAGGAGTTTTATTATCTGCAGATTACAAATAGTCATTTGTGGGGGGAAAAAAAAAACAATACAAAATAGAAAGTAGTATGATATAGAATTAAATCCTACATTTTGGGGGTGCTAGAACCCAGAATGATCAAAACCAAGTTCATGGAAGTCTCTACCTGATCTTTCACTCTACTCATGTGTCCATATGATACAATCTCTACTTGACAGATTCAACCCCCTGACATTAGTGTACTCAACTGAGTTAGTATGATCTGGAAGGATACACACAAAAGTTGCAATATATTTGAATTATTTTCCTTATTCCTCAAAGGTAAGAAGGTATTTTTTATTTCATTCTGATTACAGGTTTTTCTGGAATTAAAAAAAAACAGGTGGTATATGAACATGTGTTATTGCTGGCAGCTAGCTTGCATATCAACAGAAAACAGAAATTTTCTAATCACATAAATCATACATTGTAATCACATGAAACATTGCTCTTTCAATTTCTCTTGGTGAGAAACGTTTTTAAAAAGGCCTAAAAATCAGAGAGCCTCAAGGCTAACACCTCCCCGATAACCTACTGTGTAGCAATGATTCCACAAAATGGTTTGGGGAAAAACATAAATGTAGGTTTATTTCTCTAAAGGGCACATTAAATAGTTGACTGTGACTGATCAGGGCTTAAATGTCTGCTATCAATTAAGAATAAATAAATTCTGGAATAGATTAATTATTTTTTTCCCATTCCGAAAAATGAAATTCAGTCTTTATTTCTGCCACATCTGCCATCAGCAAGAAGGAAAGGGCATGAAATAAAATAAGCACTGGAGTCAAGAAAAGCTTACCTCCTCCCCATATTTTTTATTGGAAAAATAAAATTTGTTTTCCAGTAAGATATTTCATTTTTTTAAAAAATCTGTTTCTACTCAAGGCTACAGTTCTATTTATTTTTAAATGAGGTACACGGAAACTCCCAAGTGCAACTCAGATTTACATCTGGTTAATCCTCCAAATGTGACTGACCAAGTCCATGCTGTTTATTTCTAATGAGTTCTGTGATTTTTGGATAGCACGTGCAAAATATAGCAAATTAACTACTGCTAGTCAGCAGCAAGGAAGCAAAAGATGTCTTGGGAAGCTAGTGTGAGCAAATCCTGCAAGGCAATTTCTGATCGCACTTGCCAGAAACTTGGGGGGAAAGGTGATAAACCCTGCCAAGAAAATCAGTAGTGGAACTTGTTTCCCTTTCCTGTTTCCATGGAATATTTCACCTCTCAAGCAACAAATACAACTCAACCTTTCCTTTCCCTAACTTTGGGGGCTCGTGTCTTAGAAAAATTAAAACATCTCACACTGTAAAAGGTAACACCAGTCTCTCTGAGTTCCTAGGGAGGTTAGAGGAGATGTCACCCGCATGCTAAAGAAATGAATATTCTGCTCAGTTCGCCTACAGGTGAGTAGACAAATGGCAGTCACAACTCCTTACCTAGACACAATCTGGCCAGAAGTATTATGCATAAGGCTAGCAATAGCTCTTCCCCGCCCGCCCCCCCTCCCCAAAAAAGGTTAGAGATAGAGAAAGAAAACTTCCCCAAATCAGGTCAATAATGGCTTTAGCTTGAAAAGCACTTACTCATTTAAGAGTAAGACCCATGAGAGTGCACTCTTTCAGGATATTTTTCTTATTTCCTACCTGCATCTCAAGCCAAACACAAGTCTCACTGGTGGGTCTGAACTATGACTGCAATTAGAATCACCTAGAGAGACTGGAAAATCTGCTGATACTGCTACCTACTCCAAGGCAATTGAAATCAGAATCTTTTGGGGTGAGGTCAGGGCACTAATGTTTTCTAAAAGCCTCCCAGGTGATTCTACTGTGCAGGCAGCAGGTGAGAAGCACAGCTTTAGAAGAATGCTCCTTAAAAAAAAATAAGCTGGTTTCCCTATCAAATACACCCAGCTCTCTAATTTCCCTCAGTCTATTCTGCCCCAGAAAATCACGGTGGCCACTTCCAGTCTCCTGCTTCTCCTCGCGTTTCATAATGCGGGAGCAGGTTAAGTTCTGAGCTCCATGCTCGCCCCAGCTGGAGGTGGAAGCTGCCATGGTACTGGCCCCAGAAGGCAATGGAAGTCTTGATACCATAAAGAGATGCGTAAGTGCATCATCTTAAGGAATTCCAGTAGCTCAGGATGTGCTGCTACTTTAGACACAAAGACACTGTAAAATAGGGTGGGGTGAGAGCCCTTAAGCTTTTGGTTTTCTTTAGACCACTGTGTTTTGTTGTTTTTGTTCTGAAGTTAGCATGTTTTGGAATCACCGGGAGTTCCTGTTAAAACATCCCAACCCCACGTTTCAGATGCAGTCAGCCTGGGGCGGGACCCAGTTATTTGCATCTCCAGCAATTCCAAGTGATGCTGTGACCGGCCATCCCAGGACCACCTTTGAAGACCACTGCCCCAGAGGACACTTCTGGCTCCTCCAAGCATTCAAATTACTAAACAGAGATTTGTTTTTACAGCATCTGCCTCTACAATTGGAAAACTGAACACGGACTGGATATTTGATATGAATTACCATTAACTTTTGCTTTGGGTATAAACACAGCATTGTACCTAGGTTTAAAAGAACAAAGAATTCTTATCTTTGGGAGATAGATACTGAAACAAATAAAAACATGGTATCTACCAGGCACCCTAGCCATCCACCTCAGAGATAACCCTAATCCTGAATTTAGGGTTTACCATCCCCATGCAGCTTTTCTATCATCATAATGTCTGTGTCTGAATGCATAAAAATAAAACCAGATTTTTCTTCAAAAAGGATGATAGAATCATAGCACAGGTAAAAACTAAAATGAATAAAAGCAGAACAGAAAAGAAGAACAAAGAGAACGGTTCCAGTATGGTCCACTACCTGGAATCTTCCCCATCAACAAAGTCTCTTACCTGAAACGTGCTGGGTGTTAAAGCTTCTGCATTCACCAGAGAGTACTAGGAGAGAAAGGAAACTGAGTCAAAAGCTATAAGAGTAAACAGCAGGAGGACACAGTAAGGCCAGGTTTCAGTGCCCATTTCTGCCTACTCTGAAGTGTTTAGAGGAAGATTTGATTATTAAAATATGCCCTTAAGGCTGGCATTGCACCTGACGTCTACAGCTGTGCCTGGGACACTCTGCGGTGTGCTAGGTCTGCCTGATACCTGGAAAATCATCCCCAACTGGGTGACACAGGCGTTGTTTCAGCACCAGCTCTGCTACTCTTACTCTAAGGGGCTGTGAGCAAGTCCCAGGCCCTTTTGGGACCTTGACTTCATTATCTGGAAAATGAAGGGTTTTTTATGTTCTCCATGTGACTCCCAGTGTCCTAACAGTATATTATTCTACTTGTAAAAGTACCAGCCCCAGAACATAATCATAAAAGGGGGGTGGGGAACTAGTATCGAATATATATATGCTAGACCCTAAGAGAGTTGTTTTATACACATATTTCGTTTGACCTCTAAAACAGTTCTGTAAGGCTAGCACGGACAGCAACAGTTTACAAAGACTGAACTGAGAGGGTGTAGTAACTTGCCCGAGGGTCAAGAACGAGCAATGGCAAAACCATAGTTCAAAACCAGGAGTCAGCTGACCGCAAAGGAGTTCTTCCCATTACATCATGCTGCTGTACACTGAGTGCCAACTTACTGCAGGCAGAGTCTCATCAAAGCCGCAGGGAACCTAAGCGAAGGTTATACAGAGGGCTAAGTTTGCTTTCTATTCACAGACTTATCTTTTTTAAAAAAAAAAATTTAAAGATATCTTTATCTTTAAAATGTCTTAAAAATCTTTAAAATGTTTTAAAAATATTTTGTAAAAAATGCATTTGATTATAAAGTCTTTGTCCAATAGAATACCAAGCAAGATCAACTTATAATGTTACCAATTTTTTATATTTAAAAATATTTATGTAGTCCTATCTCTGATTTTTTTCCCCCCATTAAAACAAACAAACAGAAGTGGCTATAGCTCAAGCAGTCAAGCGTCCGCCTCCCACATAGGAGTTCCCAGGTTCGGTTCCCATGCCTCCTAAAGAAGATGAACAGGCACAATGAGCTGATGCAACAAGCAGACACAATGAGCAGGGAGCGATGTGGCTCCAGTGGTTGGGCACCTGCCTCCCACATGGGAGGTCCCAGGTTTGGTTCCTGATACCTCCTAAAGAAGATGATCAGACACAACAAGCAGACACAACGAGCAGAGATAACAAGCAGACAATGAGCAGAGACAATGAGCAGACACGTGGTGTGAAATATTAACATATTATCAGCACACACCTCCAGAGCACATGCTTGCGCACACCACTCAGATTTCTTAGTTTGTCAAAATCTAAATTTGCACGACAAACGTAGTCTTAGAAATTAAAGAGGAAAGTAGATTAGAGGTTCCCAGGGAAGGGGGGCAGGAGGGACTATAAGTTATTGCTTCCAGGGTACAGAGTTTCTGTGTGGGGTGATGAAAAGGCCTTGGTAATGGATGGCGAGGATGGGAGCACAACTCCACGAATGTATTTAGATATGTATTTACTGAATTGCACGCATGAAAATGATTAAAATGGGAAATATTATGTTATATATGTTACCACAATAAAGTTTTTTTTTTTGTTTTTTTTTTTAATTAAAGTGCATATTTGTGCAATGGTTAAAAATAAAAAACAGGTGGAGATGATTTTTATAAGCATCGCCGTCCCCATGAGACTGGCGGGAATGAGCAGAGCTAGAGACAACAAAGGTGCCTGGTGAAAAGGGACCCTCTCATCACGCTAGCTTGCAGTTCTGAGCAAGATGGTGGCTCTGAATTTCCCCGCTCTACATAGAAACTTCAAAAAACTCCCTCTTTTCTTAGGACATCTTTATGTAGGGAAGCCTGCGTGCCTTTGAAGCCTCAACACAAAACAAACAAGAGTCTTTACAAGTCCCAGCTGGCCACCCAGGGAGAATCAAATTGTATTTTTTTTTCTCCAGCAGGCCACCCCAGGATACCACGAATAAAAAAAGAAAAGGAGGAATTTATAATATCCCAGGATGTATTTTTCTAGAGTAGTTATTACACCGTTTTAATCCAAATATTATGGTATATATTTCACTAGCAATGCCAAAGAAGACGTAATTATTCATTTATGGAATGGAAGAAGTTTTGAAACAGGCTGAAATCTAGGGAAGAACAGAGGAAAAGATTAAGGAAATTTCTTCTGGGAATCCCAATAATCAGGCAGGGATTTTTAAAGAGCTGGTGCTCAGAATAGTAGGACAGCGGGGCCAGGGTCTGTGTGTTCCTTTGGACAAAAACCCTGGGATGAAAATGCTCAGGGGCTTAGACTGCTGGAGGCCCCTGGGGAGGAGAGTTTCCTCGGCATCGCAGTGTAGAGCTTTGGTACAGGAAAGCAAGTTAGAATCCTAAGAAGATCTCAGGGTCATAAGCACCCAGAAATGCCCTCCCTCTGATTATGCTGCGTCTCTGCATACAATCTCCATCTGGGCCAAATAAAGCTCAGACTCTGAAAACAGGCATTAAGGAGCCTCTTTCATCACGCCCCAAGCTGTCCTCCCAGGCTTGGTTTCCACAAGCACCATCTGGGCTCACTGTGCTCAGGGCCCCCAGGCCCTGCTACTCCCACCATGCCCATGCCATGCCCACGGCACTTCTGTCCAGCCTTGCCACTGCCGCGGTCTTTCGTTCCCCTGAAACACCCTGCCCTCCTCATCTCTACACTGATTGCACGTTTAAATCAGAAGGACAGCATGGGGTTAACAGACCTCCCGCTGAATCACCGATTAGCTGTGTGGTTTGTGGCAAATTACTTAATCTCACTCCCTGCCTCAGTTTCTTCATCTGCTAAATGGGAATAGTAAAGCCTGTCTCACTGTTGTGAACATTAGGATGCTAATCAACTGAAGATGCTAAGTGTTCCATTGCTTCCCTTTTGCTCCACTCAAGCACAGATGGCACCTGCCAACGCAGGTGGGAAGGGAAGGAGGGAACAACCAGCAGTCAGCAACAGTTTCCAAGACCCTCTCAGCATGTCAAACCCCACGGGATAATGTACTGACCCACCACACAATGGCTGCCTCGCCACTCATGCTTTCTTTACCTACTAAATACTTTAACAAGCTATTACCTTAAAACTCTTTATAAAAGCCAGATCAAGAAGATGGAAAAATCTACCATGCAAAGGGAGTCAAAATAGTATGTCTCTTAATTAACTTAATAATCCCATAATTTAAAATATAACAGTATTCAAAACTCTCAGGGGGGGCAGATGTGGCTCAAATGGTTGGGCGTCCGTCTCCCATATGGAGGGAAGTGCGTTTGGGTCCCGGGACCTCCCGGTAAAACAAAAGAAAAACATAGAAGGCGCGTGGGCTGCCAGGCCCCACGAGCAGGTGCGCCATCAGACCCCGCCGGGGGTCTGCATGCAGCAAGATGATGACGTAACAGGAGAGTGATACAAAGGAGAGCCAAGACGAGACGCGCCGAAAAACTAGGAACTAAGGTGGTGCAGGCGGTAGGACACCTCTCTCCCACATCAGAAGTTCCCAGGATTGAATCCCGGTGAAGACAGGAGGAGAAGGATGTGAAGAGAGGGCAGGAAACAGATACAGAGAATTGCCCAGCGAACGGACAGCAGAAAGTGGTGGGGGTGGGGTTAAAAATGGATAAAAACAAATAAATAAATAAATCTTTAAAAAAAAAAACACACAAAAAAAACCTCTCAGATAAACGGCAGCTAACCCTCACTTGTGTGGCTTATTCAGGCCACAGCATTTACTGCGTGGCAGAACCACGTGCCACTCGTGGGCTGTCCCCACAGATGGACCATCCCTGGGAAGGGCTCAAAGTGCAAGAGAGTCTTGCACTTCTCCTCCATCCTGCCACCTCTATAGTGCCTAGGCTTCTTCAGTAGCGTTTCGGCGTGATAAAGCTCCCTCACAGAGATAACGAGAGGAACTGCGGCAAGGCAGATTGCAAAGTACTTGGCGAACATTCAAATCTAAAGGCTTTGGATACTTTGGATATGGGAGGCCATTCCCCTGTGCTCTCCAAGGTCCACAGGAAGCATCAAACTAGGACTAGAAGAATTTCCCGCAATCCCTCCCTACATAGCCACAGGCCTGACAGGAACAGACAGAAAACGTTGTGTAGCACTGCGGTGCCAAGCTCAAAACTGCCCACCTCTCCCACACCTCCTAGAACTTCTTAATTGACTGGAGATGGGATACAGGTAAAATACCAAAGAGAAAACCTATGGTAGGGGATTGGCAGTTGGGACTGGGGATAGACATGAAGAAGTAAGTTCACTGTCACTGGAGGCAACACACATAAGCATTGCTGTAGTATTGTTTCATCCCTGTCCTTTTATCTCCGCTAAGTTTCTGCACAATTTTCACACATATCAAGAGACTCCCGTGAGCATTTGCGGTAATTCGGAGACACGTTCCCTGGTGGGCAAGCAGACTGAGATGACAATCATGGCCAAACGGCCCTTCTTTAGAGAAGTCTCTCCCGGCCTCCTGTCTAAAGCAGCGCTCTGGCAACATCTCCCTGCTCTATTTCTTTCTAGCATTTACTGTACCTAAAGCTCTATTTTTTTTTTCCATTATTGCCAATCTCGATCGCCAAAAGTATGCTTCTTGAGGGCAGTGACCGTTTTCCTTACTTCTGTATTCCTAGTACCTAGAATTGTATCCAGCCCTAATTATGTGCTGGATGAAGATCTACTAAATAAATAATTGATACCCACGTCCCAGATCAGAAAAGAGCTAGCCAAGGCCCTTTGTTGAGTTACTAAAGACAAGAGCTTCTCTTCCCAGATACAACAGTACTGGGTTTAAAGTCACACCCATCTCTCCCCGCTAACCGTGAGGGAACTCAGGAAAGGACCCACAGAGCAAAGGGGCGACAGGGGCAGTGTACCGGGCAAGCTGGCGTGTAGAGTCACCTTGACCACAGAGGAAGCCAAATCTGAGGAGGCCATCGCCGACCGTGGCCGCTAGATACCTTCGGACGCGAGGGGCACCGCGCGGTGCTGGGCACGAGGGGCACTGTGACTGCAGGACGCCCCCCGCGCAGGGCGGTGATGGCAGTGTGAGGTATGGCGTGCGCATCTAGCGGGGCCCCCTTCCATCCCGAGTGCAGCCCAAGTCCAGATGGGAGACCTGGTGGGGAGGCAGGGAGAGGAGCAGTGAAATGGGACCTTCATTTTAGAAGAGGATGCACGCGGAATATGCAGCGGGCTGATCCCTACACGGAGTAAAAAGCTCCCACTGAAGCAGGTGGGAGTGAAAAAAGAAAAAGAAAATGTTTTTAAAAGGTTACCTAAAATCACAGTAACTTTTGCAAGCAAAAGTCTCTTTTTCAAAGTATCTTTTCTGCCTTCTATTATAAATCACCTCTGTTGCAAAAAATTAGGTAAACTATTAATTTAGCAATGTGCAGGGTTTTCAATCCTAAATTACCTTAGTTTTTTTTTTTTTTACGTGCATATTTGTGCCCAGTAACATTCTCAGGTCAGGTGCACCGTGCTCTCTAGAGAGATGCTTCATTTCTCTTCCTACTTCTAATATCATGTTTGCTCTTTCGATGATAACTCAACACATATAACAATTATATACTGGATTTCACTCTTCTCCAAACTGAGACATTTTCTCAACAAAAATGTTTCAATAAATACATTTACACAACAATAATGAGGCAGTTAAATGCAATACATGATTCTGGATGGGATCTAAGAATGCAGGAGAAAAAGCTCGAAAGGACATTAGTGGGGCATAAGAAAAATTGGAATACAAACTGTAAGCTTTAGAGCAATGCTACATTACTTGAACCTGATACCTCTTCTTATGGTGATTACCTAAGTGGATATCCTTGTTCGTAGGGAATGTGCATGGAAGTATTATGTGTTCAAGGAGCTCTCAAATGCTCAGAAAAGAGAGAGATGGAGAGAGGGAGCACAAGGAGAGGGAGGGAGGCAGGGAGGGAGGGAGGAGCAGATTTGAAGGTACAGATTTAATGGGAAGGAAAAGAGTGGGATCATTAGGGCCTAGAAGAGAAGCAGGCACTACCTAAGTAACTGAGGAAGAAAGAAAGGAAGGGAGAGAGGGAGGGAAAAAAGGAGAGAAGGACGGAAATACAAGATTAGGCGAAGTCATCAGACCATACAAAGCTAAGCTCTATCCACAAATGACCTCTAGTTACTCTAATCGTGGTGAAAGTCTCAGGCACCTTCAAACCATGAATGAGTTTCCTAGCAGAGGGCCAGGAGACTACTGGAAGATAACGAGCCATTTTTCCTTTGTCTTAAAGAATAAAGGTGGCATCTGCCAAGCTATGCCCTTGACCCACAGATCTCCATTTTTCCTCCCCATCTACGAGCTTGCCTTCTATCTATCAAGGTAAACAAACCCCTTTGCTCCTCCCTCTATTCCCAATTTCAATCTCCTTTTATCAGTAAACAGAAAAGGCTTGGCAACATGGGGCCTGTCAGTAGTCATCGTACAAACTCAAGCTAGCACACTTAGTCTGTGTTTAGGTTTTCCAAGCTTGGTCTCATAAATTTTACCAGAAAAACTCAGGGTATATACCCTACTATTAACAGCAGGTCTGTGGGTTTGGGTACATCTGATAAGACCCCGTAAATCAAAGTAAGTCCTCTCACACTCAAGCATTGTCTGTCAATGCAAGCAAGAAATGGATTTCTAAACCATGAAACCAACTCCTTCTGAGGAATCCCAACAAGACTTTTTTCTTGGAATTGTTTTTGCAACTCTGAAATAGCAGTCTTGGTCAGGACACAGCCAACCAGAGCTCAATAAATATCTGAACCATTTCTTACTGACACACATTAAGGAATTAAATTCCAGGAAAATTATGCTGTACACATCACTTCATCCAGGGAAATATCCAGGTGCAAAAAAATAATCATAAAAATTAAATGGAAAATAGAGAGGAATAAGGCAAGTATAATTTCCACTTTTCAAGGGGGATCTTCATTTCGGTAAACGAATACGTAAAAAGTTAATTTTTCTTCAAGACACATCTAGCCTCAGGTTTTAAAATACCATAAGCTTTGAAATATTGTAGTGCAGAAAATAAAAATGTCTGAAATTTTTTCTTCCAGGGAAGTTCAAATGGTAGAAGAACATTTGATATTTTCAGTTTTCCTGAAGATCAGAAGAAATTTCAAAATAATGCATTTACCCTCAACAAAGGGCATCTGCAAGGCTTAAGTCTGCTGAAAAGAATCACTCTGACAGTTTTAATGTATTCTTTTCAGGAAAGCCCTATTCGGAGAATTCCAAAGACAAAATATCAGTATCCCGGGAAAGTACCATTATAGCTCCTTGTAAATAGACAAGGTTGGAACATTTTCAATATGTTCTAGATATTAGATTGAGGGGGAATTCTGAAGTTTACATATTTTTCACATTCCCTTGATGGACCAATATTAAAACAAATATTTGAAATTTTCCCTTCTTTCAAAGCACATCACAGAGGAAAGTCACTTTCAGAATTTAGCAGACAAAAACTGTCCCTGAGGTAGGGAATATAAAATTGGATCATTGTTGTAACTGAGAATAATAATCCCAATAACAATAATAATTATAATATGATATCATTATACCAAGGCACATTTCATCCAGGACTCAGCATGTCTTGTAAACATTCTCTCGTGATAGGATGATACGGTTAGGAAATTAGAATAAAAGGAATTTTATAGACTTGTCTCAGGTCACTGGTCAGCTTGAGTAGCAGACCAAGATGTGAATACTTGATTTTGATCTGCTGATCTAACAAATCTACGACATAACTTTAAATTAATAATTTGGAGAATCCTATTTCAGATTCATTTTCAAGGGCACCCATATTAGTTCTTACATTAAACTTTGATTTTACCCCTTTCCCTTGGTTTCCATTAGCCCACCCCACCATCGTATGGGCAGGGTGTAGGATAACCAGAGAAAGTTCCTAAGTAGTTGCGTGGCCTGGAATATGTGTCTGTTTATCTGTCTGTTTCTCTGTCCCTCCTCCATCTTGCAATGGACAGAAATCAAAGCCTTCTAAGGCACTGGTTCTATCATATCCTGCCCCAGGAGAGGAAACAAGATGGCTCCCCATAGCCTCTCAGAGCATTCAAAGTTCCCTGTCATCTACATCAAGCTTTTGTCATTCCTCCACATGCTCCTGACACACAAACCTCTTCTGTTCCCCTCAGCATTCCCCTGGCATGTTTGCTCATGCCGTAGCTGCATCTGTCTGGAAAGCCTCCATAATTCCTACTTGCCTGGTTCCCAGTGTCATGGATTCAGTTGTGTCCCCCAAAAGAATGTTCCAGTCCTAACCCCCAGTCCTGTGGATGAGACCTTATTTGAAAACAGAGTCTCTGAAGATGAGATTAGTTACCATGAGGAGAAACCGAATAGGGTAGGCCCTTAATCCATCATGATTGGTGTCCTTATAGAAGAGGAGAGGAGACACAGAGGAGAACCTACATGAAGATGGAGAAAAGGAAGAAGGCCCTGTGGAGATGGAGGCAAGGAAGAAGGCCATGTGGAGACAGTGACAAGGAAGCAGGCCATGTGGAGACGGAGACAAGGAAGGCCATGTGGAGACGGGGGCATGTGGAGATGGAGACAAGGA
>JAKSZT010054400.1:5577437-5709911 GCA_026826555.1 Tolypeutes matacus
AGCTGAATCCCTGTGTCCTCACCAGAACAATGACCCAATAGGCCCAATTCTCACCCTGTACTGACCTACAGCAAATAATCTTTTTCTGTAACAAAATGGTCCCTGCAGGATTTGAAAATTATTACGTTTATTCTTTTTTTTTTTTAAGATTTATTTTATTCATTTTTGCCGCCCCCCCCCCCATTGTTTTTGCACTCGCTGTCTTGCTCTCTGTGTCCATTTTCTGTGTACACTCCGTGTCTGCTTGTCTTCTCTTCTCGTCTTCTCTTTAGCAGGCACCGGGAACCGATCCTGGGATGTGGGAGAGAGACACTCAGTTGCTTGAGCCACCTCAGCTCCCTGGTTTGTTGTGTCTCTTACTGTCTCTCCTCTTTGTCTCTTTTTGTCACGCCAGATCTCCGTATGGGCCAGCTCTCTGCGCGGGCCAGCTCGCCTTCACTAGAAGGCCCCAGGAAATGAACCCAGGACTTCCCATATGGTAGACGGAAGCCCAGTAGCTTGAGCCACATCCACTTCCTTATTATGTTTAGTCTTAATCTTCTCTGCTCCACACTCATCTGCTGAAGCCCTTCAACTATTCCTCGTGGGACTTGTTATCTAGACCTTTATCATTCCAGAAAGCCTCTAATTTCGTGCTGTTATTCATGTCATGCACACATGGAAAATGACAATATTTGTGTGGTATATTGGGAAAATAGACAAGGGTTTGGGGCAGGAATGACAGCTGGGAAGCTCCAGGCCCAGGCCCTAACCCCAGGTTGTGGGGATCAGTGTCTAGCACCCCTGGAAGCTGTGTGTGATACCTGAACGGGAAGCCCCAAGCTCATTCTACTGATTACTCCTGAAAATCGGACACCCACCATTGGACATATTCGGCATGGACCATCTCAACTCCAATTTATTTCATAAAATGTCCCCCCAATTGCTAAAGCCAACAGTCGCCTTCCCTTTTCCTGACTATTGACAGAGTATATCTGCTTGAGCTGAATTTGACATTTGACATCATATCATTTTACTATATTTATTTTAGGATTTTTTCTCCTAAATGATCATCTTATTTAGATGGATCAGCTTCACTTTCCCAAAATGACTACAACTGCCTCAGGGGCTATGTATCTTCATAATTATCATTAAGCCAAAGAGGACACAGTACAGGTTTGGGCACAGAGTAGGTTCTCCCAAAAATATTTCTACAGGAAATCTCCGGCTTAAAGGCTCTGGTTTGGTTTCAAAGATATAAATCTCACCTGAACAGGAAGTTTATCATTCTGCCTGTTTATTCACGCAGAGTCTAAACAATGCCGCAGACTTTCAGACTGGAAAACCTAATGCAAATAAACGCTTCCAGACAGGTCTGTTTTGGGGAGGGCCATGGAATTCCTTCTCCCCTCCCGGGGTTATTAGGCTCAGACACTCATCACTCAAGTTATAAACACTATTAAATGACGAGGTGCAGTTTTATTTAAAGCTACGTTTGCTTTTAGATTAGACTTGAAGATTTAATAACTTTGCCATCAGAATATAGGACGAATGGAGAGTATTTTAATTTAAGCATTATATCAAGTATGAAACTCAGGCTGCGTTAGTTAAAACAGGCTGTGGTTATAATTCAGTCCCACAGCAAGGTCAAGACTCTTGGATTCCCCTGGTTCTCTTCTTCCAGAACTGAAATGCCTGGGAATTTGGGGAATTTACATTTTCTTCCTTGACCACAAAGCTAAGTCACAGAGCCCTGGCCAAGCCCTTGTCACACGCCTCCAGATTCAGGCTGCCTGAACTCTGGACCACTCCGCTCAGAATTCACCGTGGAGAATGCGAGCTTTGCTATAACAACGCTACCACAGGACCAGAAGCAGCGTCTTCCTTTTCTGGAGATGAGGGCCCTCTTTTCCCTCCTTTCCCCTGATAGATTAATGAGAAGGCGGCACTGATCCCTCTGGCCTTGAACCATTTTTAAGTGAGCTATGAGAACTTGGACACTCTGTAGATCCTGGAAGGATGAAATACGAGGAGAGAAAAGGAAGTCTGACATGCAGAGAAACTGATCTCTAGGGTTGAGGAGAAGCTAAGAGAACTATTAAGACAGAATGTATAATACAAACTTAATTGACTGATTAAACTACTGAAGAATAAAGACGAACCTTCCCGGTGACGTTTGAAAGTTGAGCAGGGAATGTGAACTTGCAATTATATGCAAAAAAAATATTGTGGCTAAGGACAGACAAGGACTTTAGTTGTGCCCTTGAATTCAGACCTAGAGCCACCAATACTCCCTTTCACTCTCACTCCACCTGCACTGTCTATACAAGGTAGTTGGAATCAGTGGGGAAAGTGATTTTTTTGAGGAAGGTAAAGGTTAAGGTAAAAGTAGCTGCACTGCAAAACACCAGGTTTGTCCTTCTTACCTTTGTGAATCCCAAGCAAGAAAAAAGTGATAATTTGGGAATGGCCCTGGGACAGGGAAAGAGCAAACCTTCGGTAAATTTTCAAATCAAAACTTCAAGGGAAAAAGAAATCCCAACTCCCGCCCTATCTCTGAAACTTGCACATTTCCATGCAAATCTCTTCTGTTCATTAGGAGGCAACATTCTCCTGAAGTGCCACAGATTTATGAGTATGACCAGTACCATGGGAATCTATGAATTTTCATTCTATAGTAGCGCCTTAAAAAGTCTGAAGGGTGGATGATGTGGGGACAGCAAAAACAAATTGTCTAATCAATATTAATATAGCAGCAAATAACTGGTAAAGGAAGAAAAAAAAATCTCCATTTTGGACTACATGAATATCCACTTAAAAAAATCAGTAAATAAGACTATTTGAAAGAAATGAAAATAATGTCAGATTAACATGTAAGTCAATGCTGGACATCTAGAAGGCCCTCAACAAATTATCAATGAATGAACAATTGATTTCTCAACAACGTTAGAATTTACTAAATAAAAACAATTAAAGATTGCTTTCTCGTGGGCAAGGAATGTAGAAAGGCTAAGTCACAATTTTATTACAGCTTAAATCTCTCACAGGACCATGACCAAAGGAAATGAGAATCTAAAAGAAGTAATAAAAACATTTCATGACTCACAATAGTTATGCTGTATCGCTTTCAAATTAACTGATTCTGCAATTGGTTGCATCACCACGGTGAAACGAGTAGGGCTCAGGAAGATAAAAGGACACTGTGTGAGCTGTACCAAAATTGCTGGGAACCCAAGGTTCCTTTTGAAACGGTATGCAAGTTAGATGTAAGTGCTCTAAGGTAATATTAAAAGAAATGCTTCCAGTCAGGTTGCTTTAGTACAAAAGTTGTCCACCCAGGTTTCTCTGAGTGCGTGTCATTCTCAGATTTTCTCCACTCCCTACCGTGGCTAGGATTAGCCAGTCTCATTGTTTTTCCACAACCTGTTTTTGCTGAATATTGTCTATGGACATGGTTTATAATTTTTCATTATTTTCCAGGGACTTCCTATTTCACAAGTACGTTTTGTGCTGCTATCGTTTTATATTTAGGAAAAAGCCAGTCTATTATAAATTACTTAGCTACAGATCCTTGGGAATATCTGTTTGAGTAAGCAATTTACGGTTTTCTCAAGTTCCTGTACTTAAGAGAAATTAAGTTTTATCTTCTCGCTGACCCATTTTGATTTTTTGAAAGGAATGAGAGTCCCTGCTAGATAAGGAGTTCTGTGCTGTCTAATGCCGTTGATCAAAATGGAGCCAAGAGATTAAGTCAAAAGTATCAGACTTCACCTAAAAGTTTTAAACAAAAAAGAATCCTCTCCCACTAAAATAGTTTGAAAGGTAAGGGTAATTACGTCTCCCTCCGGAAGGCTTTATTTCTCAGATTGCAAAAATGACTATCTTTAGTAAAAGCCTAAATAGAAAATATACACCCCATTTCTGTCTCAGTAATGCTTACACTTGATTTTTCAGTCGATCCATTTTGTTAAAACACTTGTCATTCATTTTAACTTTGGGGCCCCAAATAAAGATATGCATATTGTTCTTGTCTCATGAAAAACAATCTTTCAATTACTTTTATGTAATTATATTTACACGGATTTGAATAGATACACTCGAAATTTCTGATCTACTTAAGCAAAAGCAAATAAATTAGTATCATTATATTCAGGCCAAGCAAAATATCAAGGTTTCTAGCGTGGTGGAAGAAAGCAAAGATGGAATAGTCTCTAGAAAGAGGAACTACAATTTTGGAACAAACCTTATAAAAGGATGCTTCCTGTTCCACTCACGATAAAATAGCAAGACAGAGAGATGATGTCTCATTGCTTGGAGAGGCTGTGGGGCTGGAGAGGGACGTGGTCCCTCTGTGAATATGGAGAGCAGGTAGGGGGCAAACCCCCAGCAATGACTGAATATGCACAGAGATGAAGGGCAGCAGAATAATCCAGGACTGGTTCCTCCCGAGAGAAGAGAGGCCAGCAGCAGGTACAGCAGACTTGTCCATATAATGCCTTGTCTTGTCCCTGTTTGGGCATCTGTAAAGAGAGAACGCATTTTCTCCTTTAAGGGTGATTCTTAGCTCTGGGTTTTCTACTTGAAAAACGTTAAATGCCAAATCTAATTCCCCCCCCACAAGACCCCTAGGGCTTCTGGGATTCTTTAAATAAATCAAACAAATAAAATGTTAAATGCCTTCTCTAACTCTAATTTAATTATGAGAACTGATAAGTTCTGCTGCATTTTTTAAAGGAAACTCCTTGAATAAAATACGGCACATCCATTCCAGCAAATACCGCACTACCACTAGTAAGAATTAAGAAGATCTGTATGTACTGGTTTGGAAAGATTATCCATCGCATATGGCCATGTGGGAGAAGTCAGGTTGTAGAATATTTGAAAATTCAGTATGCTGGGACCCCATTTTTGTTAAAATAAATAAATAATTGTGAGTTGTTTATAAGAAAAGTGAAAAGATATATAGCAATTTTCTCCCAGTGATGACATCACAGGGAAGTGAAAACTTTAAGCACACCAAGTCCTGCTTTAAGACTGTCCACTATCTACCAAGTCAGATCCCACCTAGTGAATAGAAGGTGACTAATAAATAATGGTTGTATTTTTTACACAGATGCTCTATCTGCACATCTGAACCCCACACTCTTTTAAGGAAAGATCCCTTAAAATATCCCTCAGGATGTCTTACCTGGTAAGTAGGCATAAAACATTTAAAAGACGAATGAATGAATGAATGGTAAATGTTTTAAATAACTGTTTTATATATTAAAGAATTAGTTCTTGGGTGAACAATTTAAAGTTTTAGATCTGGTAAGAAATGGTGGGAAAAAAACGATTACTGTAAACTCTATTGCAAGCCTTCACACACAAGTCTAATCCGCTCAGAGGGTGGAGGATTCCATTTCTTTCTTCTTTTTTTAAAGATTTATTTATTCGCCCCCTTGCTGTTTGTGCTCACTGTACCCATTCTGCTTTGCATTTTTCTGTGTCTGCTTGTCTCCCTTTGTTGCGTCATCTCGCCATGCCATGCAGGCTGGCTCACCTTCACCAGGAGGCCCCGGGAATCGAACCCGAGGCCTCCCATATGGTAAACGGGTGCCCAACCAATTGAGCCACAGCCACTTCCCTAATTCCATTTCTTTACAACTGGCAAAAAGAATCTTGTCCACATTTAACTTATTCTACTGATTAAAATGACAAAAATAGAACAACTTTTCTTTTTTCATTTTGTTTCCTTTTCTGGCCCCTCCAGGCTATAATTCTTGGGCTATTTTCCCATACGAACTAATTTTCAAAACTCATGAGAAGAATTTATTCTCACCAGCGCACTCAAGAAAGAGCCAAAAAGAATTTAGTCATGTTTCCTTCTAAGGACTTAAAATAGTCCTGGCACCCTTAGCCCAAAGGAACTCAAGAATTACAGTATTATGTAATTTCATTGCAGGCCCTACAGTAATCCTGAGTAGAAAAGGAAAATAAATAGCCGCTAAAACAGTTCTTGAGTTGGGGTTAGAATGGAAATGGACAACTCCTGTTTTTATTGTCATCCATCAGAACCTGCAGTTTATCTTGTCTAACAAGATAAATAGTCACAACAGTAACATCTTCAATAAAGGTATTTGCTATGAACAAATAAAATATTTACAGATTCTTAAATATGCACATTTTTCGTATGTTCTCTCTTTGTAGCCAACAATTTTGTGACACTTAGTCTTCATTATCAGAACAATAACCATCCATCTGAACAGCTAACAAACAATAACTCTGCCAATATTTGGTGAATAAATTATGCTGGATCGTTTCACACTAGAATTATGTCAATATCATAGATCATTGTTCCGATTTCTCTTTCATGACAAAATTAATTAAAATAAAGTAAAATGTTACTTTAAAAATATCTTAGTTCTAAAGTTTATCTATCTTCTGGGAGGCATTTTATTTAAAAACAAGCCCTTTCTTATACTAAGTTGCACTCTACCAGAATCCACAGTTTTAGAGATACTTCACTTCTAGCTATTCTGAATCCTCCTCATTTCAAGGACCAGTTCAACTATATCTTACTCCTTAACAATTCTCCCTCACTCCAAACACCCTTTCTGCTAGATTTCGGTTTCATTAATTTTTTTAATCTGTTATTTTGGCACTTATCATAAACTCTTTTTTTTTTTTTTTTTTTAACTGATTCAAATATCCAAGAACTGTCCCCACTTAGACTCTGGGTTCCATAGTTCCTGGAAGGATCAACTGTGACTGACTTTTTCCCCTTTTATCTCCTTACCACGTACTAGGCAGTCAGCCAAAACTCCTTGAATGAATGAGTGAATGAAAAAAAAAAGAATGGCTGCACTATGCAATTTGAAAATGAGCTTTAGTCTTAGCCACCCAGGTGTAAAGGTGATACTCCCACAGATGTCCCAAAGCCCCCCTTAAATTATCCAGCTAATTAAAAGGAGCAATGGTCAATTTAAAAGAAAATAATAACTCAAAAGATAGTTATATATTGTATCCCAATACAGGACAATATTTAGAAATATGACTTAAATATAATCCAGTAATGCTAATGTTATGATGTAGATTCTTGGTTTTATCATTTTAGAATTCCTGAGGTAGAGATTATCTATATCTATACCTAAAAAACAATATATCTGCCACTTTCCTTAAAGAATCAAAACACATCCCAAACAGCTGAGAAGCTATCTTGATTTCCTTTGCCTTGAGTGAGGCTACAGTATTCCAGAGCATCCCAACAGGTGGCAGTGAGTGGTTTACTGGTGTGCTTTGATGTTGATCCCTCAGTCTGGAGTGGGTGGAAGGGCCTGGGTGGCCAGAGTCCTGGGAGCAGCTGGAAATCCTAAACCAGTCACCTTTGGCCACACACAACCTTATCCACTTAGCCCTGGGTGGGTGACTTACAACAATTTCATGTGTGCCACAATGTGGGAAACGGTGAGAATGACTCGTCCTCCTACCCTGCTACTGGGTAGGTGATTATCAGTGTCTTCTACCATCAGCACAGATGGCTCAAATCACCAAAGCCCTCTCTAATATGAAACAAAAAACAAACAACAACAAGAAATGTACAGGTATGCCACAAGATGGAGAAGTAGAGAGAGAAAGATCACTGATGCGCTTAGAAATCAGGAGCATTCCACATGGCAGGCGTATTTATTTTATTGAGGGGAAAACATTATAACAGCTGGTCCCAGAGCTTCCCTTGAGGAGAGAACTGCCTTTAGTTAGGAAAATATCTTTATGAGCCACTCGATGGTAAAGGGATGCGAGAGAGAAAAGAGATCACATAACTAAAACTCTTTTGTTTGTTTGTTTTTTTTTTATCGGGAGGTCCCGGGGATCGAATCCGGGTCTCTCCATATGGGAGACGGATGCCCAACCAGTTGAGCTACATCCGACCCCATAACTAAAACTCTCTATGTAAAATATTATGGGGGGAAGCGGCTGTGGCTCAATTGGTTGGGCTCCTGCCTACCATATGGGAGGCCCTGGGTTCGATTCCCGGGGCCTCCTGGTGAAGGCGAGCAGGCCCACGCAGTGCAATGAGTTGATGGCCCGTGCAGTGCGGTGAGCTGGCGCAGCAAGATGATGCAACAAAAAAGAAAGACAAGTAGACTCAGAAAAACACAAAGCAAACAGACACAGCGCGCACAAGCAGCAAGGGGGGGGTGGTAAATAAATAAAAATAAATCTTAAAAAAAAAAAAAATATTATGGGACTCTGTAAATTAGGGAGAAGGAGATGAGAAGAAAGAGGAGAGTGAGAAGGCCCTTACAACTTGCAGAAATGCTGGGGTACGTGGAGGAAAGGTGGTCAGTAAGGCAAGGAAGAACAGGGACGTTTACTACGAAGCTTTACTTTGTTGGTATTATTGTGATTCTAAACTCCCTTAGTCTTGCCAAACTTTCATGAAAATCTGCTACACTCATAACTGCATTGCATAATTTTTTTTCTGTAAAAATCACAGCAAGGGGCCTGAAGTTCACATTGGTATCTGTGCAGAGTAAAGAGTTATGTCGGGTAAAATATGAACAAGATTAAGAGTTAAGTAGGAAAAGGAGCTCACAGCAAGAGACAACTATAAGATTCCTGGAAATTCAAAGAAATCTTGATAGGGGTGGTCAGTGAAGTGGGTTTAAACTTTTCAACATTTATGGAATGAGTCTATGAGGAAATCTGGACTAACGCTTAAGTCAGGTGAACAGCTAAATTCTGGGGAGTGTCCAGTAATAGATGTAAATGAATGGGTAGTTAGAGATGTGGGTAAAGATGTCTGGATATATATATTCCTCTCATGAATTTGAAAGCACTTATTATAAAAATCACGATTAATTTAGCTTCATGCAACCTTCTTAGAGCCTCAAATTGAAATATCATAAAGAAAAAAAATATATATCCTAAAGGCCAGACATGGTTTTTCTTTGTGTTTCCTGTAAAGTCACATAATACCCAGGCTCTAAATGTCAGAGTTCTTTGAAAAAAATCATATTGCTGAGTTTACATGTCAACCACTGTAGTGACAAATGTATATACAATTGTTTATGAAAGATGCAATATATTCATAAGATTGCCATATCAATTGATAGGAATGGAAGCTCTAGATGGCTCTACCTTCACACACATAGGATGAATATATCAATGTGACCTTATGTAATTATGAAATTACTAACTCTTAGTGACCCGTATATTCCAAGTTGTATCTCCAGTGGTTAGAGCTATATTTGGCACTGAATTATTCGTGCCTTCTGAACAAACACTGTTGTGTTCGGTGGGGAGTATGTGGCCAGGAATAGAGCCAAAATGTCTCTCTAACCCCAAATCCCAAACTATGCCCATCACAAAACTTAGATTGTTGTCGTAAATCTTGAAAGTGTAGGGTCATTTACAAAGACTCCTGGCTCATCAACTTGTTCATCTTTTTTCAGTACGGACAGGACTTTTTCTTCAGGGGTTTAAGACCAAGGTACAGATGAACCAAGGTGTTTAGGAGAACCAAATTACAGTGTCTACACTTGATCTTAGTCAAAAGGCCAAGAAGCCAAAAGGCCAAGAAGTGATAAATTACAGGGCCTGTATAAAACCAGAAAAATCAACTAGCATAAAATGTACTTTAGTATATATATTCATTAAGTTCTCCAAAAAAAAAACCATGTTTTGCTAAATTAGTCTATTGTCTTATCCCACTATACTCATCCAAAGCTGACAGTGACAAAAGCTAGCAGTGAAGTGGTTAAAAACTCTACTTCTGTCCTTAATTATGTTTAAAATGAATTTGAGCGTGCAGATTTAGAGTGCTCACAGAACTATGAGAGAATCCACTGGTTTAAGAACCTCTAATTCCTAATAGACACAGTAGCTTATAATTGTATTTTCACAGTGTTTAGTAAAAACATTCCACTTGTTTAAAAAATAGCCCATAATATGAATTTATGCCTAAAGAGATCTTTTGGAATTTTTGAAAAATCACTCATCATCACATTTGGTTAAAACAATAGTGATTTTAAAAGCACTGAGGCATTTGAAAATTTCTCCAAAGGACAGAAACCCCATGTCTTCATAGTAACACATTCTTTCTTAGATAAATATGTCGCAGCTCTACTGCTGAATATACTAGATTCCATAGCTTTTCAGTTAAAAAAAAAAAAAGTGTCTTATGCACCCTACATTGTATTAAATACTGGACTTGCATTCAGACAAATGGCAGGCATCTTCAAAAGTAAAAGAAAGAAATTACTTTTGTAGAAAAAAAGAATTATAGAACACACTCTGAAAACAATAGCTATGGGCAGAAAAAGTGACAAGACATACAGCAGCTCATTAAAAATTCAGAGGATATTGGAAAAGGCAAATTTAATTTGCCCACCTTCACCAAATAGGCTGAAGGACATTTGACAAATAATACCTACAAAGCATGTTCTATGAAATTTGAAAATTCCCAAGTTCTGTCATCCTTAGTCTCTACTTCTTTACAGAAGCAAGAGGCTGAATGAAATCCATTTACTAAAAACTCACCTAGACAGAGATTAAAGGGAATATAGAGAAGTAAGGGAAACAAACTATTGTTTAAAGGAGCATCAAATGGTCAGAGGAGCAGTTCTGAATTACTGACATGCCAAAAGGTAGTAAAGTATTCTATCTTTATGTTTACCTTACCACATTCCAGAAGGATCTGAGCTGACTAAACTGCTCTAAGACCCTCATAAAACCAAAGATATTAAGTATTATCAAAGACCTTAAAAATTCTTCTGGTACAGCCCTTTGTTTCCTGGCCGTTATTGCTATTCCTCGTTTAGAGAAAACTCAATGCCATTCAACATCTACTGAGGGGCTACCGTGTCGAGGGCACTGAGAGAATAAAGAAGTAGAAACAACCCCAACACCTAGGAAGTGTGGCTGAGAAAATGAAAAAAGAAAAAATGGCATAACATTTACAGAGAAATCTACCAAGGTTCATGAATGGAGTACACAGTGAATGAGTGAGAGTGCTCAGGAAATGCCAAACAAAGCAGTGGTCAGAACTAAGTGGTTCTGCTACGGGAAGGTTTCCCAGGCCAAGGCTTTGTTGGGAAAGCAAGGAAGGCCCCTCCAAGGGTACAAGGCAGAATTGGGGAAAACCGAACCTTTTGTGGCATCCTTGAGCAGCTGAAGTGTCCAGAATGCTGCTGTGGTGCCTCCAAGTCGGACCTCAGGGTAGTCACCCCTGGGTGCCCCCTCGCCCAGCCTAAGGGCCCAAACGACCGGGCCTGGGCCTGCCTCCTCAGCCCAGCTCTTAAGCCCGACAACCACACCGGCCTTATGGGATTCCCCACACCAACCTCCTTCCTGTCTGGGGACCTGCGCCCTGTCTGTTACCCCCCACCCCAACGCTCTTCCTCTGAATCCTCACAGGACAAGCTCCTTGTCAGTTACAGCTCAGTCCGGATGAGGTCTCTTCCCAAACACCTTCCCGACCTCCTGCGATCAATAGTTCCCACCCTGGCACCAAGGCGTTACCTTCCTTTAGTACTCTGCACAGCCACATCGCAGGGTTTTTCTTGATTACGTAGTATGTTTTATTATGTACATTAGCCTTTATTTCTGTAACTCTATATTTAGAGTTCTCCAAAGAAAGGACATTTTGCTGAATTGGTCTATTTTGACCACAGCTGGAGGTAACAAAAATTGGCAGAGAAATAGTTTAAAGCCCTACTTTTAGCCTTACCTAGTTTCTAGGTAATTTTTGCCTGTAGATGAGGTGGGTTTACCCAGCTAGGACATAATTTAGTCTTCCCTGACAGCAGGGACCAGGTCTATCTGATTCAGAACTATGTATCGCCGATGCCTGTAATAGTACCTGGCACAAAGTAGGTTCCCATTAAAAACTGAACAGTGCAAGACTCAGTCCATGCCAGACATCACTGTTTTTCTTTTGCTTACCTCCCCTGTAAAAATATATACCAACTCCATGGTACTAAATGTCTCCTCGACTCTTTAGCTTGAGTGGGATAAAGAAGGAGAAGCAAGTATGAAAAAATTAACGGCTTCCAAAATATAGCTCGGGTTTGAATTCTAACTCTAATGTGCATGAGTCTGGATAATTTACTGTACCTCTCAGAACCTCGCATTTCTTGTCTATAAATTACCACCTCCAGCACATGATTGCAATATATAAAGATGATATGCAAGTACTATGTCTAGTACACACGTGACACATAGTGAATGAATCCCATCTTTTCAGGCTCTACGTGGAATCATGAGAGTCAGAGAGAGCCGCATAAGCGGGTGAATGCACTGAAGGCCTCGGTGATGTGGCAGAAACAAAAAGGGACTGGGCAGCCTCTGGCAGTCAGGAACTTTGGTTGTTGATCCTCTCAGCTCTGCCTTCAAAAAGAGACCTGTCCACAGGAGGTGGCAGTTCCCCTCAGGAAAGTCACAGAAGATCCACCCTTTAGAACATACCTTCCCCTTGCCCAAAGAACTTGAAAAAAAGGTGTGAATTCACAGCACACTCTTTTTAAAATAAGGGCTGCATAAAGACATGCATGAATTTTGGCCTTCAGATTATTATGAGGTTGGATATAACATCTCCTAATTTTAGGTTTATGAACCCCAACTCTGCCCTGAGTTTAAAGAAAGATATATTCTCTTGAAACAGAGCCTGTCATTCTCATTTTTTTAATTTTAGTCACTCTCTGTATTAAGGGAACTGATACTTAAAAGAAAAAATTTTGTGAATAGTTTTGTCAAATGAATAATCAACTACTAATACATTTTGTGGGTGAATTTATATTTTATATGATCTACTTAAAATTCCTAGTTGGCATAGCTGAATTGAGTTCTTTATTTTCTCTGTGCCAATTCCTTTTTCTAAAAAGTGAGGGAGCTGGATGATATCTAAGATCCATTTCAGGTCACACATATTATAATTCTGTTATTAAAATCACAGAAACTATTATATGCCACATTAGATGCGTGCAGAGTAAAATGCTGCTTCGGAAGGTACAGACAAAAAAATTGCACTTATGGTATCGCACATTCTCAAACAAAGCATTTTAAGCAGTATATAACTGCCACTGAAACAGTCACAAGGGAAACAAACACCATTTCAGTGACCTCACACAACCTCATTTTATAAACATTATGAAAATGCCTTCTACACTAAGCAGCAAGACTTGGGTTGACTGATAAAGCTCTCTGGTGTCATTTCAATTACTTAAAAACAAACAGGAGTTTTGCTGAACTTATTGGGATACTTGGAGGAAAGCTGCACAAGCTTCCCCTCATTTGATGAATTAAGTGAGCCATGACGCTGGGTCTCTCAGATGGGACTTTTGATGTGAGAATGGTTTGATCATGGACCCGATGAACCACCCACAGATTCCCACTAAATGCCACCCTTGAAAGATTGCCCATCATTTGTCTCACTTGATCTTCAGAGATATGATGGACAAATACTGGGGACTTCCTAGCATTTCAAGAACCACCTTATTAGCAAACACCACCATCCATTGAATATGGTTCAATATTACAAACCCATATTCCCAAACTTTTCCAAGTGAGTCATGTCCAAACCCATTCCATCAGAAACACTTTCTTCCAGGTATCTTACACAGCTGACAATTCCAACATAGAAAAGAACCTTCCTTTTGTCTATATAATTAAAACACAGTTAAAATTTAAAGTATTGTGGGAAACGGATATGGCTCAAGCGACTGGACTCCTGTCTACCATACAGGAGGTCTAGGGTTTGATTCCCGGGGCCTCCTGGTGAAAGGCAAGCTGGCCCGCATGGCGAGCTGGCCTGAGAGGAGAGCTGGCCCATGTGAAGTGCTGGCCAGTATGGAGAGCTGGCCCACACGGAGAGCACTGGCCCGCAGCAAGATGATGCAACAAAAAGAGACACAGAGGAGAGACAATAAGAGATGCAGCAGACCAGGGAGCTGAGGTGGTGCAAGAGATTGAGCACCTCTCTCCCACTCCAAAAGGTCCCAGGATCAGTTCCCGGTGCCACCTAAAGAGAAGACAAGCAGACACAGAAGAACACACAGAGAGCAGACAGTGAGGGCAAAACAACGAGGGAGGCAGGGATAAATAAATAAATAAAATAAGTCTCTAAAAAAAAAAAAAAAGAGACACGGGAAGGAAAAAAAAACCATAATGAGAGACACAACAAAAGCAGGGAATGGAGATGGCTTAAACAATTAGGTGCCTCCCTCTTACATAGGAGGTCCTGGGTTCAGTTCCTGGTGCCTCCTGAAGAAACAAAAAGAAAACAAACAGACACAGCAAGTGTAAACAACAAGGGGGCAGGGAGAAATAAAGAAATAAAAAAAACCTTAAAAAAAAAGAAAGAATTGTTTAAGCCAACCCATTGTGTAGCATTAGTCATAGCAGCACGGGCAAATTAAGACTGAGTTACAAGAAAGTAGTGAAAATAAATGTACTGCAGCCACACACATAATGTTAATTGAAAAAAAGTTGCAATAACCTACAAACAGTACAAGCCCCCTTATTTAAAGTTTAAAATATGCAAACTAAACCACTTTTATTTAGGGGCACAGATGTGTGGCAATAGTGTGAAGGAACAGGGGGCGGATGTGGCTCAAATGGTTGGGCGTCCATCTGCCATATGGAGGGACCTGGGTTCGATCCCCGGGACCTCCTGGTAAAATAAAATATATAGAAGGCGCATGGGCTGCCAGGCTCTGTGTGCCGGTGAGCCGCCAGGCCCTGGGAGCCATGCAGCAAGATGATGACGTAACAGGGGAGAGACAATACGAGATGCTCCGAAAGCTCCGAAAACCAGGATCTGAGGTGGTGCAGGTGGCAGGACACCTCTCTCCTACGTTGGAGATCTCCAGGATCGAATCCTGGTGAAGACTGGAGGAGGAGGATGAGAAGAGATGGCAGGAAACAGACACAGAGAATTGCCCAGCGAATGGACACAAAACAGCAAAATGGGGAAGGGGGGCATTTAAAATGGACAAAGTAAATAAATAAATCTTAAAAAAAAAAATAGTGTGAAGGAACAGCACGCTTGGCAGTCCCACAGATCTGTCTCTTGCTTCAACAGAGACAGCCATCCCCTCCTCCCCCATCTCCAACTCCCAGGACCATCTTCTTAGCCATGCCCTGTTTCCAGGAAGAACTAACACCGGTTTTGAGGTGAGCTCCTCACTGAGCTGACATTAGAATTATTAGAATTATTAGAATTAATGGAAGCTGAGCTTCCATTAGAATTATTCCACCAAAGCGGAGGCCCCCGACAATGCCTGGTCAACGCGCTTCTGTGGGTTTCCTACACCCACCCCTCTCTGGTCTGTTCCCACCACGACGACTTTGCTCTGAAGGGCAAACCATCTCTTCCGTGATTTGGTGAAAGAGAAGCACAACGGCACCAAGAATCTCCTGAAGATGCAAAACCAGCGTGGCGGCTGCGCCCTCTTCCAGGGCATGAGGAACCATGCCAGGATGAGCAGAGTAAAACCTGGACAGCACGGGAGCCGCCACGGCCCGGAGCAGGCCCTGGGTTCTGCCGACACAGACCATCACCTCTGCGACTTCCTGGACAGCCATTGCCCAGATGAGGAGGAGAAATTCATCAAGAAGATGGGAGACCTCCTGACTAAATTTTGCAGGCTGGCCAGCTGCAGGCTGAGCTGGGCCAGTATCTCCTGGAAAGGATCACCCTTAGCACTGCTAGAAACTTCTGGAGCCCAGAGGCTGCTCTGCATTCCCCTGGCATCCGAGCTTCTGCTTGAGGCCCTCTCTCCAGCCAGGAGGCATCCTTTTAACTGACCACCTCGCAACCCTCTAACGCACCGTGAATCAAGTATAAACAATAAAGCCTTTTGCAACCAAAAAAATAAAATAAAAGATTGGGGGAGAAAACAGGACTGCCCTATTAAACTCCATGCTGGGCGCATAATATGCATTTTTAAATTCTTTATTATAAGAAATGCATGTTTACATATTAAAATTTCCAAAAAGTAAAGGGCTGAGAGAAAAAAATGTCAAAATGTTTACATAAATATCTCTGGGTGGAAGATTAATGGTTTTAATTTTCTTCTTTCTAATTTTTTATATTTCCCACAATAAACATGCATACAGTCTTTTTACATTAAACAACTTGAAGTCAAGCATGCCCCGGTAAACCCTTACACCTCCAAACCTAGCTCTACCACCTTGCCTACACAGCCAATCTAGAAAAGGAGGGTAATCAGTTACTTGATTCCCTGGCTGTGGTTATTAACTTATGAAAAGACCCCAGGTTTGCTAATTCAGCTACAAATTTACATTTGCCCACAGGCACTGCAGCCAAAAAAAAGTAGGCCAATTCTAAAATAAACTGTCCTGTGGGCAATTAAAATCCTGATAAAAATGGAAGGGAAGAGGCAATCAGAACCCTATAGGTTAAATCCCATTATAATGTATTCCCTATGATGGTTTATATTCTCTCAGGCAGAAATTTTGAGTTGAATTCAGGTTATACCAACATTACTTAAAACGGCTGAGTTATTTAAAATATAGCTTAATGTGTTTTCAATAATCACAAAACAATTTTTATTTTTAGAGACAAATTTTAACTGAAAAGGGGGAAAATTGCATAATCTACATAGCTGCTAAACATGGAAAGATTGAAGATTCAAGAAGCTTGACATACCCAACTTGGGCATTCATCGAATGCTTTGTATATTTTGTCAAACCATAAAAATGGAAATCATTTCTGATGCTCTCCAAAGTTACATCATCTCACAATGCTGGTTCCACTATTTGAACGCAAATTTGTAATCAATATCACCCATCCTTGTCAATGCTAGAACAGAATAAATGCTCTTCAACTTGAGCAAAAACCTGTGAATTTGTAAAAAATACC
This sequence comes from Tolypeutes matacus, assembly GCA_026826555.1. NCBI lineage: Eukaryota > Metazoa > Chordata > Mammalia > Cingulata > Chlamyphoridae > Tolypeutes > Tolypeutes matacus. The sequence goes on from JAKSZT010054400.1 coordinate 5,594,284, forward strand.
CTAAGATGTATTTGTCCATTTTATTAGCAGAATTATGTTTTGATGATGCTCTAGGTAGTATATCTTCTTTTGGGACTCCAAAATCATTCAGGTTTATGTATTCGTAATCTGGGAGGCCTAAATGAATGAGCTTGAGGGCCCCAGAAGCACTTAAAAGCCCTTTGGAAGAAAAGTGCCAGTCCAAATAGCTTTTGCAGGGCAACGACCTGTGAATCCTCTTTGTGAGCTCAGATACACTCGTACCTAAGAGAGCGCCCATGAACTCCCACTAACCCAAACTGCAGTACCTGCCTCTAGGAGTCTCTAGGCTTGATCCCCCTGTGACTGTGTAAAGCAAAGCTTGTGCCAGAATTTTCCATAACCTACGAAGTTCATCACAACAAACAAGCTTGTGGGTGGGGGGCAAAAGGAGGTGGGGAGGGAAGAGTCCCTCACATGTTGAAGCATGACAGTTGTGTACCGAGTAAACAAATAGGCACTACAAAGAGCAGTCTACACATTACACCAAGACTCTTAATTCAGAAAAAATCCTGTAACCCACAAAGACTCAAAGAGGAAAAATTGAAGTTAATCACAAAAATAAACTGTGTTTCATTCAACAGCATTTTACTAAATCTCTGGTTCATGTATGACTTGCTGGGTTTGTTTTTAAAAAAAGACTAGGAAAAATATTCTCCAGTTTCCAATAGGAAAAGCTAACATCAAAGGAGCTTTGTAATAGCCCAAAACTGGAAACACCCCAAAAGTCCTTCAGCAGGTGAAGGATTGACTAAACTGTAGTCAGCCATGCTATAGAATATTATGTAGCAATAAAGGATCGCAGGACCACCTCATACATTTCTTTGCAATGTCCTGTGAACCTACAATTAATTCAAAATAAAAGTTAAAAAACATTAAGTCTAAAACAAGTTCTTCTTGTAACCATTGCCAACTATTCTCTTTTCGGATTTTCCGCATATTTGATACATCATGGTCAAATGAGTGCACAAATACTGCTGAATTGAATTATGGATTCCAAACAGTGTTACATGTGATGACTCATTGGACATCTGGAGAACATAAATCAGGCAATAAATAAAGAAAAATACAAAAATTAAAAAAAAAAAAAGAAAGGAGCTTTGTAAGCATCAGAAGGTAGTACTGTCACCCAGGCAATTTTAAAAGGCATTTCAAGCCACCCTCAGATAACTAATCTGTTGTCTGGCAATACTTATGAGAGAGCTACATGGGAGGAATTTCACTTCCTGACCTTGAAACATTTTACAAAGCTACAGTGGTCAAAACAGCATGGTACTGGTATAAAGATAGACACATCGATCAGTGGAACAGAATTGAGAACCCAGAAATAAACGCTCGCCTATACAGTCAACTGGTTTTTGACAAACCTACCAAGCCCACACTAACAGGAAAAAACAGTCTCTTCAACAAATGGTGTTGGGAGAACTGGATATCTATAACCAAAAGAATGAAGGAGGACCCCTATCTCACCCCCTATACAAGAATCAACTCAAAATGGATCAAAGACCTAAATATAAAAGCCAGGACCATAAAACTACTAGAAGAAAATGTAGGGAAACATCTTCAAGACCTTGTAGTAGGTGGTGGTTTCTTGGACCTTACACCCAAAGCACGTGCAACAAAAGAAAAACCAGATAAATGGGACCTCCTCAAAATTAAACACTTTTGCACCTCACAGGACTTTGCCAAAAGGGTGAAAAGGCAGCCAACTCAATGGGAAAAAATATTGGGAAATGACATATCTGATAAGGGTTTAATATCCAGGATATATAAAGAGATGTTACAACTCAACAATAAAAAGACAAATGACCCAATTAAAAAATGGGCAAAAGACTTGAATAGACATTTCTCCAAAGAAGAAATACAAATGGCAAAAAAACACATGAAGAACTGCTCAACATCACTCATGATTAGGGAAATGCAAATCAAAACTATAATGAGATATCATTTCACACCTATCAGAATGGCCACTATTAAAAAGACAGAGAACTACAAGTGTTGGAGAGGATGTACAGAGATAGGAACACTTCTTCACTGTTGGTGGGAATGCAGGATGATACAGCCACTTGTGGAGGACTGTTTGGCAGTTCCTAAAAAAGTTGAATATAGACTTGTCACATGACCCGGCAATACCAAGACTGGGTATATACCCAGAAGAACTGAGAGCAGTGACACAAACAGACATCTGCACACCGATGTTCATAGCCACATTATTCACCATTGCCAAAAGTTGGAAACAACCCAGGTGTCCATCAACAGAGGAATGGATAAACAAACTCTGGTCTATTCACACGATGGAATATTATGCAGCTGTAAGAAGAAATGAAGTTGTAAAGCATATGACAACATGGATGAACCTGGAGGACATTATGTTGAGCGAAGCAAGCCGGACACAAAAGGGCAAATACTGTATGAATGCATTACTATGAACCAAATATATCGTGTAACATATTGTCTGATTAAAGAAAAAATTTTATATGTATCCAGTACATTTAATTGAGAAATGTATATATTTATTCATCTGTGTTTACTTTTTAGTTTTTAATTGTTTATATTTTCAATTATTAAATGTACAAAATAAAGTAAAAAAAAAAAATACTTATGAGAAAACATATTTAAAGAGTTCATAAACAATCATTATTTTTAAAAAGCATCCTGGAAAACTAAAGTCCCTGGATAACAAGGATTTGTTTTTCAGTTTTGCCTCCCTCATAAACTATCTCAGAAGTCCTTTTCAATCTTTCTAATTTAAAAAATCTGTAAATCAGAAGCTAGCAACAAAACAGGTAATACAACAGAATCTGTAAATAAAAATCACCTTGCAAAATGGATTGAAAATAAAATCTAGGGAAGTGGATGTGGCTCAAATGATTGGGCTCCCGTCTACCATATAGGAGGCCCATGGTTCAATTCCCAGGGCCTCCTGGTGAAAAGCAAGCTGGCCCAAATGGCACGCTGGCCTAAGCCGAGATCTGGCCCGTGCAGGAGTGCTGGCCCGCTCGGAGAGCTGGCACAGCAAGATGACACAACAGAGAGACACAGAGGAGAGACATTGGGAGATGCAGCAGACCAGGGAGCTGAGGTGGTGCAAGAGATTGAGCACCTCTCTCCACTCCGGAAGTTCCCAGGATCAGTTCCCAGTGCCACCTAAAGAGAAGACAAGCAGACACAGAAGAACACACAGAGAGCAGACAGTGAACGCAAACAACAGGGGGGTGGGGGGTGGGGGTGGGGAGGAAACAATTTTTTTTTTTAATGCAGTTATAAAAAAAATAAAATAAAATAAAACCTGCAGGGGAGTGGATGTAGCTCATTGAGTGCCGGCTTCTCATCTTCTCATGTGTGAAGTCCCGGGTTCAATCCCCAGTACCTCCAAAAAAAAAAAAAAACCTAACAAAAAAACTACCTTTGAATTTAAAGAACAAGCAAAGAGACATAAAGAAAAGATATAAGCTTAAATGAGGAAAAAATTTTCATATTCATTTACTTTTCTATTTTAATTAAACTTGAGTTTCAAATGATGTTGAACTTACAAACAAGATAATTCTTTGTAAGTCACTACTGGGCAGGTTCCATAAGAATTTTATGGTTTGTCAATATCAAATGGTAGGCAGTAATCTAAGAATTTAGTGACTCAATAAAATAAAAAGCAATCACAATATACCTACACAGTCACTGAGAACTCTTGTGGACTAGGTATTGGTTTCAAGTTCATTTCAACATCACCAATTAAAGCAAAAGCTTCAGCACTGAATATTCCATTTTACACTTGAATCTACCTCATCTTTCTCCCAATACTCCTCCCTTATATACAGGTTATGTGTGCTCATATGTATTTCAAGAGAGGAAATTAGAAATTTTATAACTGGAAAAAAAATGACCTATCATATAAATATACATACATTCACACACACACACTTCTTAATCAAAATAAGTTTTGGATCACCAAAATTTGCTATTAACTAGAGTCCTTTATGTACCATTTTAAGCTCTATTTTCCTATAGTGCTATGCTTTATAGACTCTGCTTCCAAGCTAGGACGTTCACTAAAACAGTGTAAAGATTCTAAGACTTCCAATGTCCTGAAATAAATGTCCTGTTTAGGTAAAGTTTAAATGAGTGAGGGAAGCACATGTGGCTCAAGCGATTGGGCTCCCATCTACCAAATAGGAGGTCCAGGCTTCGATTCCCAGGGCCTCCTGGTGAAGGCAAGCTGGCCCGCGTGGCAAGCTGGCCCGAGTGGGGAGCTGGCCCATGCAGGAATGCTGGCACAGCAAGATGACGTAACAGAAAGAGACACAGAAAGGAACAATAAGAGACACAGCAGACCAGGTAGCTGAGGTAGCCCAAGAGAATGAGTACCTCTCTCCCACTCCAGAAGGTCCCAGGATCAGTTCCTGGTACTGCCTAAAGAAAAGACAAGCAGACACAGAAGAACACACAGAGAGCAGACAGTGAGCGCAAAGATATCAGGTTTCCCACATATCTTTCCTTTTCTAAGCTGAAACATTCCTAGGCTCTTCAACTGTTGCAAGTAACATTCTAGCCACAACAGTCTGAGGAAACCTAGGTTTGAGCCCTGGTGTTAGATTTGCTAAATACACAACTTTAGGGAAGTCACTTATACGATCTGAGCAGGTTTACCCAAACCCATAAAATACATAAGAATCCACTGCTCTAAATATCTCATAGATTCAGTTCCCAGTGCCTCCTAAAGAAGATGAGCAAGATAGCAAGCTGGCGCAACGGGCTGGAGCAGCGAGCTGATGCAACAAGATGATGCAATGAGATGATGCAATGAGGAGACAGAATGAGGAAACACAATGAGAGACACAACAAGCAGGGAGTGGATGTGGCGCAAGCAATTGGGTGTCTCCCTCTCACAAGGGAGGTTCCCGGTACCTCCTAAAATGAAGATAAGCAGACACAGAGAACAGACAGTGAGCACAAACAATGAGGCAGGGCAGGAAAAAATAAAGAAAATAAATCTTTAAAATAAATAAATAAATACCTCATAGAAGTATTATAAGGCTGAAACGAGCCAAAAGACATATAAGCTCCGCACAGCTTTAGGAATTATTAGTAGGGAATAATTGTGATAATAATAGTTATTCCTGCTATGTATGGTCTCCTAAAGAGTAAATAGAAATATCAATGTGTTCCAGTCATCAACATTCCTAAATATGCCCAGACCTGAATACAATATTCTAAAAGTAGTTTGACCAATACAAAGTGCTTCGGGATGATTTCTCTTTTTAGTTCTAAACCATTTCAGGTTAAGTTGGCATAAATTTTTTGGCTCCCATAGTTTTGAGCCCAAATAAACACACAATCTAGAAGACATATATATATTACAGCATAATAAATGATAAGAGGTAAACCACCATTTTCTCAAGGACAGGGACTATGTCTTATTCCTTTTTGAACCTCTAGACTCTAAGCACCAGTCCCTGAAACACTGTAGGCAGGAAATAAAAACTCAAAGGCTGCCTAAATGAATGTGTGATGCACAAGTTGTCCTATAAGCCCAGAAAGAATATGAAAGTAACATCAGTGATACCAACATTCATTCAGCACTGATCTAGTCCTAGACACTATGCTAAATGCTTTACATGGGTTAACTCCCTTAGTAAGTAGCAGCTGGGCAGTGGGGAGGGAGGAATGGAGAAAGGCTGCAGAAGATATCACAAGAAAAGGATGAGTTGGCCATAACAATTAAGACAAGGGAGAATGTTTATTTTCTCCACCTTCATCTAGCTAAATCATCCCCCAATTTGAATGTTAAGGATGACAAATTATAAAGTGAATTCTTAGAAGCCAATCTAGTTTGGCCATCTATGCAACCAAATCCAAAACAACAAAGGTATTCAAAGTCTTTCATTTAAGTTTGGGCATATTTGACCACAGAACACCACGGAGCTGGTGGCTTCGAAATATTATTAAATAAAATTACTTCTTTGTCCTCTGTCTTCACTAACTGAGGTAAGCTATACTGAAATGCCCAATAGCAACAATTCTGGGACTCATAGTGTCTAGACGGAAGCTTCAGGTTTGCCTACTCTATCCCTACTGCACATAAGAATCTACCCCGTTGAGAAAAAAATTATATGACCACCTCAGAAGGACATTCCCATGTTTAACCACTCTCACAGCCAGGCTGTGAGGAGAGCAATTTTGACTTGAAGTCCAAGAGTTTCCAGATAACAAAACAGTTTGTGAGTCAAAAGAGAACCTTGAGGGAAGCCGATGTGGCTCAAGTAATTGGGCTCCTGTCTACTATATAGGAGGTCCAGGGTTCGATTTCCGGGACCTCCTTGGTGAAAAGCAATCTGGCCCCCGCGGAGTGCTGGCCTGAGCAGAGTGCTGGCGCAGCAAGACGATGCAACAAAAGGAGACACAGAGGAGAGACAATAAGAGACACAGCAGACCAGGGAGCTGAGGTGGCACAAGAGATTGAGCACCTCTCTCCCACTTCGGAAGGTCCCAGGATAGGTACCCAGTGCCGCCTAAAAGAGAAAACAAGCAGACACAGAAGAACACACAGAGAGCAGACAGCGAGGGCAAAAAAACAACAATGGGGGGGTGGGTAGAAATAAATCTTTTAAAAAAAAGAACCTTCATTCAGGGCTTGAAAGTGTAAGTAAAAGCAAGATTAAGAAATGACATCAATACTGAAACTCATTGTCATGACCAGGAAGCAATTTCAAGAACTTTAATCCACTAAACTATGGCCAACTACTAAGATATAATATATTCAAACTCCATTTGATCATACCCTGATCTTCCTTTACATTTGAATCAAGATTAGTTGTGCTTGTAAATGAGTTTTGAGCATAACATCCCAGGGTGAACAAATGGAAAAGAATGAGAATTGGCCCACCAAAGAAAAAATGGGGGAAAGGCAATCTGTGAGAATTCTCTGATCCCAAAGTGAAGGGTACAAGAAAGGTAACTAAAATTAGTGGAGTTAAGAACTCAGCTGGATGTATTTTTTCTGTTTGGGTTCTTCCTTGGAGATGTGCCCATTCATGACAAAGGCAAGGAAATGCAGTAAGTGTGACCAGAATTTAATACGAACAGTAAACTCTTTCTCAATTCTAATCTGCAGGCCTCCCATTTCCGCATCCAGATATCCTGGCTTTCAATAATGAAAAACCTACTGATACACTTTTGACTCACACTGAACTTGTTATCCAGGATATCCTTATATTATATTTTGCCTTACTTGCATAACACTTGTCATTCACCACTTTGTAATCTTTTGATTTGTTTTCCTCCCCATTTACTTTATCCTTACTTTTCCTTGTTTGCTGCATCGATATGATCACATGTATGCGTAAGTTTAATATATATATATACGTGCGATCTAAAATGGAATCCTACTATGGTGATTTAAATATAGGTAAATGACATCAAATAACAGATCTGTAAACTACTGAACTGAAATACTTTTACTACTTCTGAGTCTAAATTTTCACAATTTAAACGTGTTCAAACTTTAAATATCCTTGATTTTCCATGATTTTTCACAAAGGCATTATTTCCTGCCATCAGTATAGTTTTAAGTTTCGTGAAACATCCAGTCTGTAATCACAGGCTGCCTTTGATCCGTATCTGCAAGTCAACATCATGCACAGACCATTTCTTTCCAAAAGAAACTTCACTAGAAATGTATTCTATTCATCAGTTGAGGTGGTAGAGCAAAGGTCAGATGCTCAGACCCCCAACTCTACACCCTGCAGAGACAATCTTATACCCGGGAGTTCCTTCCTGCCAGGGAGCTGCTTGAGTCCAGTCTTGGGAATTACAATGACCGATTTACCCAAGGAAAGAAAGCTTATTTTTAGTAAGTGGGAAAGAATGTTGATTTCTTTCTCTTACTGCTGGTGAATCTACTTTGGAAAGGAGCAGAGTTTGATTCATTAAATTAGCAAATTCAGTTTATTCAGTTGGGTCAATCAATGTTTCCCAGAATTTAGTTTAGCTTTATTTTATGCTTCTAACATTATCTAGTTAAGATGTTGAAAGTCAAAAGTCTTTCTGACCACTCATTTCAAATATCTTTTCACATGTTAATTTGCTCTTTTGGGATTGGAGGCTGACCTGTTTCCCAGCCCCTCCCTCTCTCCCCTCACCCCACCCCCAGCATATGGATAACACACATGATAGAAAATTACAGATGATAGAAAATTGACTGCACAGCTCTACCTTCCATTTTTTATGCTTCTCAGTTTTTAACACTTTTCCTTTCCTGCTGATCAGGTTTTAAATTTTATTTCTACCATGTACTGAAATCTAGAAGAAAATAAGGAGCTTTCTCTGCTATTAATGATTTAGCATATTTTAAGATCATTAGATTTTTAAGATTATAAGGAAAAAATTATTAGAGAATATCCCTTTATTTTTTTTAATTGGTTGCTAAATTTTACAAATTTTTGCCACTTTTTCATTCTTCATTCTGTTAATGAAATTCCTTTCTTTCATCTGACTTGCTACACCAAATCATTTCGGTTTCATTTGTTACTGAGATTTACTGAGTACAGCTGTTCAAACAGAATACTTGCCGATGAAAGCCTGGAAAAACTGGGAATGATAATCAAGTTAAAATTCCAGCTATACATGCTTTTCACTGAGTACAGATAATTTTGATATTTTAAATTTAAACATTTTAAAATGAAAAGGCCTAGTAGCTCTGCAGCATCACAGACTACATTTTTCCATTAACAACCTGTGTGGCATGTTTGGAAGGAGCAAAACATTAATTCAGCAGTAAATCAAATGTACTTTTCTAGAAGAGAATTTTTAATTAGAAATTTTTGAAGATCCAAGAAACTGGGGCCTTGAGATCCTAGCAGTTGGGGACCACTGGAGATTATCTGGCTCAAAGTGACAGGCATAAAATATGAATGCCAGTGACCCATACAAGAGCATCTTAGGTAGCTTCTCATAAACATCAGACACCATCGAATTCAACTATAGGTGGGACTGGGTGTGCTTTTATTCAAAGGCTGCCCCAACCACCTTCTCCAAGGAAGTTTCGGTCCTTCTAGTTCTCTGAAAATGAAAAAGACTATAGGATCACAGTGTCCCTCAAGCTAATGAGGTATCTGCGACTGGCCTTGAAATTCAAATACAAAGAGAGGAAATCAAAATTGGGAGTGCCTTCACCCTTCTGTATGTGTTCACTTTTCTCTCGCCAACACATCTATATCCTGGCTGAGGTAGCAGAGAATATAAAGGTTTCTTAGACCAAACGTCTGTTCTGTATTTTTTTTAAATTACACTGGAAATAATGCCCACCTCCATAGATATATATGCTGTTTCCAGGCTCCAGGAGGACCATCTCCTTCCCAGCTGCCCAAGACCCCTCCTTTCCGTCTCTCCCCCCACACCTCCAGTCAGTGACCAAGTCCTATTTAGCATTTACCTCCTAATATCTTTTGACTCCAGCCACTTTTCTGCATTCTTCCTACCACTCCTCTGGTTAGAGCTACTGTAATCTGCGGACCAGATGACTGCAGGTCTCCGTGTCTCCAAGCCCGCCCCAGAATGAGCCTAGAATGAGCTTGCTAGGAAGCGAATCCCATATCCCATTAGGATAAATTCCAAACACCTTAACGCAGCTAAAAGCACGGCCCGGCTCTGAGCAATGCCCCACTCCAATTTCTCTGCTTCTACCTCACGCTGCACTACAGCCAGGCTCAGCTGCTTTTATGCCCCCCAAACACACACGCACACGCGCACACACCATGGGCTTTGGCACCTGTCCTGGGAGTGCAGCCCACCTACACTTTCCCACTGCCCCCTCAGAGCACTGATCAGGGCACAGTAACAGCTATCACTGATCTATAGTCCAGAAGGGAAACTCTATGAAGACAAGGACTGGGCCAGCATAGTTTAGCATCAAATCGCCAGTGCCTAGCATGACGCCTCATACTACATAAGTGTTCAGATAACTTGAAAGTAAATTTGTTATTGAATAAAGTAATTGATTAATGGAAAGGTTTTCAGACAAGCAGCCTCTGAAGTTCCCTTGTCAAGTGTTTTTCTGGAAATGGGCTGGAGAGCCTCTCTTTTCTTTTAAGTTCTACAATTTAACCTACAAGAGTAGTACACAGTAGGTGCTTAACAGACATTTGTGAATGAATGATTGAACGAATGCACGAACGGCTGGACAATTCTACTAGGTATATAACGAAGTGGAGTTCTGTATTAAAAGTCCTTGTCAAACACCGTCCAGGGGCCTAGAACTCGCGTTTCCAGTTTTGCTTGTTACACAAGTAGGCAGTCCAAGCCGCTTTCACCCCAGCAAGCCCCTGTGGGCTGCTGCTATTTTCCCTACACCTCTGGCCAGTGCCCTTCCGCCCTCAGCCCCACAGAAAAGCAGTTTAGAAAGGACAGCACTGGTGGCATCATCACTTTTCCTCACATCTCCAAGTCAAACTGCTCAAACGGAAAAGCCGTCAAGTTCTCGCTCATTTCTCTTAATTCTAAGCAAACAGAAAGACTTCTCTTCCAGAGGGCGCTCCCTCCTCGGTGCAGGGATTCCCTGCTAGCTCGGCCCTCACTCCTGCCCTGGCGGAATTTCCTTTAAGCCTCCCTCATCATTTGTTGGCTGAAGTGTGATAAAATAGCTCCTCTGGCCAATTACTTGCCCTAGGCACTATTGGCCCCAGGCTCCTGCCTCAGCCAAAGCTGAGATCTGGGTGTAGATATTTCCTACAAAACACAGGCGGAGTCAGGATGCGCCTTAACCCAAGCAAAAGCATGAAGGAAACTCCAAACTGCTCGGCCCTCCAGAGTCTCTGCCCGCCATCCCTCCAGCCTCACCCCTTGCATCCTGTACCCCAGGCACTCACTTGCTACCTCTAAACCTTCCCAGTGCTTTGCACAGACCTTCCCGGGCTTGGAATGTCACCATTCCAGTTTCATTCCTTCCCCTGTCCTGGGGCATGGGGCCCTTGTACTCATATCTCAAGACCCCTCCAAAGCATCTCCTCCACTCCCAAGCAGACTCAACCAGCCCTTCCTCCTTCCCACGCCTACACCTGCTTACCTCTCTCGGGCCACTTAGCACATGGGATATTGGAATGATTCCTCAGGGATGCATCTCGCCCACCAAGTTGCGAGCACATTTTAAGAAGATTCCACGTCTTAGCAGTGTTTCTGCCATCACTGTATACAGTAATACTTGGCATATAATGAATGGCTCTGTAATGAATGATCTGCTTCCTCCCTGCCTACAACTGAGGCTAGAAATTTAAATGACCAGAATCGCACTGTAATACAACCCATCGTGGTTCTTCTGTACATCCAAAAAATTAACAGGAAATCAAAACTGCAAGAACTACAACTTACCTGCTATATAGATCATGGGTAAGTTCCAAAACTAAGTGTTATATTGACAAGTGAATGGCTCAGCCTCTGACAACATAACCTTGCATTTTTGCTCCAAATCGATTAGTAGTTGGAAACAATCCAAGAGAGAATGCTTAGATTTAAAGTGACACTAGCTCTCTGGCCTCTTTAATATTTGTTCTGCAATGTGCTTGGCTTACCTTGGTAAGAAAAGGACGAACAAGCCAGAGAAGGCCACTGACCACAGTTTAAGGGCCTTTCAGTCCAATAAGAGAACTAAGCCAACTATTAGGCATTTCTTATAGGTGCCATGTGAGAATTACTGCAATTTAGAGGACAAGGAACACCAGGTGTTTTTGTTGTGTGGGTTTTTTCTATATATTGCTAGCAGGATGGTAAATTTGGTCTAAGCTGGCCAATGTTTGCATGGAGCTTTATTTAGCTGCAGGGCTCTTCGTAGCAGTTTAGCAGCTAGGTAGTTAAGGAACCTCTACCAGGAGAAGGAGCTGTGGGCTGCACACCCAGGCACTCCTGGAGCAGGCCTGGCAACTCTTCTGCTTCCTTCCAGGCTGGATGGTTTACCGTTGAGATGCCTTGAGGGAAAATAGTTTAAATCCAAGAGGCCTCAAGATAAAGCACTATCTAAAACTCATCTCCTCTCTGGAGATATCTAATGAGGACTGCCCACTTCCACTCCCAGGGCCAATATTTACTCAGGGATATGAGTTCTTTAAACTACCTTCCAGAATCTGTCATTCTCAAGGTCTAATGGAGCTGTAAAGATCCACCTTTATTTGTCTTCATTGCATTTGTTATTGTAAATCTTCAGGTTTAGTGAATGTTTCAAGTTAAAAAAAAAAAAAAACACAACCTAAAGCCAATAATTATAGTTTTCACAATCCAACATCCTCACCAATCCAAAATCTTCATGATGCATACTCTCAAACTCAAGTCCTCCCTCTTCCTTCTATAGGTTTGGAAGAAGTGAATTTGCTTGAATCTAAAAATCTCCTAGTGAGTTTCATACAACCTCAATTGTCAATCTTTCTTTGGGAGCTACACAAGTCTCAGAGCCCAAAGTCAAGGACATCCAAAAAGACTTGATATTTCAGAGCAAAGGATTTATAGCCAAGGGCCCAAGGATGAGTCCATCATTTGTAATTGTCTTAAAAAGCCTTAGGTGCATGTAAATATTTGGACTTTTCCTTGGGATAAGTTTCCATGACTTTCAAGAAATTCAAATAAGGGTCTGGGAAACATTCTCTCTCTTTCTTGCTCTCTTTCTCACACACACACCTAAAAGAAAACATTTTTGTATATAAATATGGCACCATTTCCATTTGTCTAGTGAAATGTGTCAAAATCTTTGTCATAAAAATAGCAATTTTTATGCTATATATATAGGTCACCACTATTTTTTTAAATCTTTATCATGTCTTTCATCTTAAAATATGACTAAAACATCCATATTACCAAACAATTACCAGAATACAAAGACCCTATGAGAAGAGGTAGCAAAAAAAAAAAAAAAAAAAAAAAAAGTAATAAAGACCTCAAATAATTTATGCCTAAAAAACTTGAATCATGAAAAAGATAAGCCTGGAAAAGAAGGTTATTGTGACTTGACATTCAGAAATAAGCAGTAACATTTTATTCCTACTGACCTATATAAATCACCCTCCAGTGCCAAAATTCATCACTACCCTACAAAAGGTTACTGAACCACCTCAGCATTTTTCAAACACTACAACACAGCTAGAAAACAGCATTATACCATCTGCTATATAATCTTCTTCTTTTTTTTTTTTTTTTTTTGGTTAAGGGAGATTTTATTATATTGGAGCACTCTCCTGTGATATTAGATTTTTTTTTTTTTTTTTTAATGGGTAAAAATCAAAATTCTCACAATACATACAAACATTTGTAAAATGATATATAAATATATATGCATATATGTGTATTTGCTTACAAAAATGTTATTTATATATATATATATACTAAAACTAACACTGGGAAAACAATGTTAAGAACAAAATAGCTATGCTTCTTTCTAAAACCTTAGGTAGAAAAATTCACACCTAACAAGAGAGCAGCATGAGAGCCTGTGGAAAGAAGTGTGGTATTTTCTTAAACAAATTAAGTCTATCAGGCTAAAAAACAGGCCTTTACCCACTACCAAATTTGTATGGCATAGGGTATCAAAATAGAAATATGTATTTGACGAGCCCATTTGAAATGTGTCCCACATTTTGCTCTCATATAACCAGCAGTGATTTATTCGCTTTCTTGTCTTAGTTATCAAATATCCTTTTCCACGAGCATCCAGATGGAAATGTATCTCTTCTGGTTCTATGGTATTTGCTGCTAAGCTTCCATCTGTGGTGCTAAGACCCAGCCCATTTTAATCTTGGACACCAAGCACCCTTCAAGTCTTCGCACTCCCTGGTCTCTTCTCTACAGCTTCATGGAAGAATCTCTAGGTTGCTCCAAACATATCTAACACTTCTTTCCGATTATTTATGTTGGTGACAAACTCTTTCTCACCAACTGTCTAAGGTCACCCAGAGGCACTTGTTTGAAAAGCATCTAGTTTCCCATCCAACATTTTGGTAGCTCTCCAGCTCCCCACTTCAGCTCTGCCAGTGTTAGCACATTGCTGAGTGGAACTAAATTCTTGCATTTGTATCTGAGATTTTCTTTATGATGCATATGCTTGAACTGCTTCCACTTTGGTTCCTAAGTCTAAAGATTATTATTATCAGCAACAACCCTGAATAAACAGATGTTGCTTTTTTTCAAAACCCTGAGTACTGGAATCCCAGTGGGTTCCGTGTAATATTTTGGGTAATCTAAGCACCTCTTAAAATATATGTATATATATATATATACAAACAACATTTTTGTAAGCAAATACACATATATGCATATATATTTATATATCATTTTGCAAATGTTTGTATGTATTGTGAGAATTTTGATTTTTACCCATAATAAAAAAAAAATAAAAATAAAATAAAATAAAATAAAATAAAACCCTGAGTACTTACATCCCAGAGAAGACATAATGCCAGATCTGCCATTTATGACCAGTATGACCTTTGAGCAAGTCTCTTAACCACTCTGAACCTCACTTTGCTCATCTGTAAAGTGGGGATAATACCACCTTCCTTGCCAGGCTGTGAGAATTAAATATAATTAAATAATAATGGATGTGAAAGACTTAGCATGCACAAAGGCTGCCCGGAGGGCATTGCTCCTAAGTGTTAGGTATTGTTATTTATCCACAATGCAGAGTCTTCATTATCTGTGGATAAGGGTGACCCTTAGCAAGAAATTGTGGTGCTTTTTAATTTTTTTTTTTATTTTAGGGAAATAGAAATAATTTACATTTTAAGAGCAAGCATTCCACCTCAAAAATACCAAGAGCATATTGTGACAAGCACCTGGTCTGCATGGATGCTTCGTTCTTCTGGCCCATTCCTCCTCCTAATTTTTTTTTTTTTTTCTTTTCCAGTTCTCCAGGGTTTTTGTTTGTTTGTTTGTTTGTTTGTTTGTTTTTTCCAGTAAATGGAAATAGCACGTGGGGAATGCTCTGTAAATGCTGTAGCATGGCAGTGGCAGCAGCAACTGATAACACCCCCGCCGCCCCCAGTGAAGACAGGGGTCCTGCACCACACTATACTGAACTTCTAGAAAGATTGCTTCAAGATTTTAATTGTGGCAGCTATGTGAGAAACACACATATGGTTTTTAAATATATGAATTCCATTGTGCTGCTCTTGGTACAACCCACACAGACCAAGAAAGCTGATGCATTCTATAGTACATGTGGGCCTCCAATTTATCTGTATACCTCCATGTATTTTAAGGGTCAGAATCAAAATACAAAAGCATCCTAGCTATACATGATTGGTCTTACCAGAAAAAAAAAAAAAAAAAGACTTTTAAAATAAATTCGTTGTAGGACAAATTTATTTAGCCCATTCAGCAGGATTTTCCACTAAGCTACAATGCAAAAGATTTATTTTGTCACCGTCCAACACAAACAATTGAAGAAACTCAGCCTAGTGCAAAATACCCTCGGGGAAACAATCTGCAATTTAATTAGTGAATAATTGAAGCAAGTTAAATACAATTCCAGGCATTTTTAAAGTAATATTTGAACAGACATCTGCTGCATCTACTAAATTTACTGGCAAAGCACAATAATCCCTGATCTGATGAGAAGCCCAAGGTTATGAACAAGGCTGCCTGTTGTTAGGGCAAGACCCACAATTTAAAGCAAAATTCCAGAAATCCTCCCTCTCCCATACCCACAAAATAAAGATAGATATGCAAAGAAAGAATATATTAGTCACAGTCTTTTGAAGTGTAGTATAATGGAAACAGAAGAGTATTTAAAGCACTGCTCTGGAGTCCTGAATCTTCTCCTCTATTACTACTTCAATTACTTCATTTATAAAATGACAATATGAATGCCTGCCTCATATATATTTTAAGTACTACTACTAATAAAGCACTATATAAACATTAGAATTCATGTCGAAGAAATGGAGACTACAAATCCAATTAGTGATGTCACTATCACACCTCCCACCATTAGAATTTTACTATCTCTGTATAGATTTATTTGTATATACAAAATATTTTACCATGATATTCCCTGGTAGCAGAAAAGAAATCTCCTTCCTCTAATCTTTAAACTTGGTCACCTGAAGAAGCCAAGAACAGGGACCTGAGACTATTAGATATGCTACATAGCATAATCATATTGCAAAAGCATGTATAAATTCTAGGATCTTAGCCAAACTTTAAGAAAGGGCTTTTTTCCCCTTTTGTTAACCACAAACAAGGCAGACTCAAAATAAAGGTACCCACATATTGGTTGTCAAAACATCAAAATCCCATCATTTTCACACTTTAAGGGATTGGCAATAACGTTGTACTTTTAAATACAAATACTTGAAGTTACTCAATGATTTACACTTGAAAAGGATCAGGAGATTCCCAGCATGTGCTGCAACAAGTATACTAAAATAAGAACCCCCAAAAAATGGAGAACAAGAACTGACATTATAATGTGGATGCTCACAGGGAGGGCAGATGTTCCTGTCTCAGCGCACTTAAGAGATGTGCCTTATGAATCCATGTATAATTCCAAGTCCAGACACAGAAATAGTTATGGGCAGGCATCATTCTTAGTAAAAGGGACCCTGAATCATCCCAGTTCTGCTACCACCACACAAGGGTTACCTTGTGCAAATTACCAATCTTTCTAGGTATCAGTCTTCACATTTGTGAAATGACAGGGTAGGACTGGTTGACCACCAAGTTCCCTTTTGGTCCTAGCAGTCTGTGATTCTTTGTTTTATTCTAGGCATTGTCAGGGAGATCTAATATCACATCTTCACCTGTCCCCCATGCATTACAAAGTGCAGATGGGAGGAAAAAGAAATAATATGAGAGAAACAATTCAACACACCAGGATGCTTGGGAGATAAGCAAGAAGAATCCAAATGCTCAAAGCTGGACCCCAAGAGCTCAAATGAAGACCAGGAAACAGCACAAGGCTATACAGATGGACAGCACAGGCCCCGTTTGGCAAAATGGGAGGCAACTTTGGCTCTGCTGCGGGCTGCAGTGTTACATCTCACCCTGGTCCTGCCACTCCAGCATTGCCTCAGCCAAAACCTCACCAGCCACAGGAGCCTGCAACAAACCTGCCACTTGGCCCTAGAAATCTGTAAACCATCTCCTTTGTTGGAAGACAGAGTGAAATGGTACTGACACAGGTGAGGAGTTGCTGTAATTTACTGAAGGTCCACAATACAAAATGGTTGAGGATAAAACATTTCTTCACACACTCTTTGTTTAAGCTACAGTTTGAACAATGGTGTAAAATCATCATTTTAATCCAATGGAAAGTGGGACATTTCATAACGCTGAAGAGCACTATCAAAAGTGGATGTGGCTCAAGCCCTTGGGCACCTGCCTATTACATGGGAGGTCCCAGGTATGGCTCCGGGTGCCTCCTAAAGAAGAGGAGCAAGACAGCAAGCTGGTGTGGTGAGCTGATACAAGATGATGAAGCAACAAGATGATGACACAAGATAACACAATAAGAGATACAACAAGCAGGGAGTGGAGGTGGCTCAAGTGATTGGGTTCCTCCTTCCCACATGGGAGGCCCCGGTTCAGTTCCCAATGCCTACTAAAAAAAAAAAAATGAATACAAGCAGACAGTGATTACAAAACAATAAGAGGAGGGGGGAATAAATAAAAAAAAAAAAATCTTAAAAAAAAAAAAAAAACCTTTGATGGTGGGGTGAAATGATTCAGGGCTCCATTTCCAAACCCCTCTCCTAACCCACCACTCCCCTGAGAGGAGCTTGGCTCAACCAGCATGAACTGGCAAAAACAACCTCCTCAAAGTTCCAGAAAATAGTTAAAGCTCATTACAGGGAAAGCACTGAATCAAGCAAGAGGCCACTAAAATGTAGTAGGATCTCCTGAAGCCCTGACTGGCTCCTCTCCCACCCCTCACTAGCTGGGGGGAGCTAGCTCATGTTGCCAGTAGGGAACCCTGGTCCAGGTTCCAGACCCTGAGGAAGATGCTTCCTAGGGAAGAGCAGACATTTTTATCTATGTAAAGGGGGAATTCCTAGGGCCACATATGCATGCCCAAGGCTAGATGCATGTGCAGAAAGGATTGGGTCAGCCCTTACACTTTGACTTGGAGCTATTCTCATTGCATGGATAAGCCCTGAAGGAGAGACTAACACAGGTCAATCTGCAAAGACTAGGAAACGTGGTTTCTTATTTAACTTATTTTGTTGTCAACTCCAGGTATTCAAGTAAAGCTCTGTCATAATACTAGCTAAATATAAGCTTAAGGAACAGACACACTAGAGTCTAAATCCCAGCAACAACACATTAAAATATCAAAATGCCCAGGTTTCAACAAAAGATTGCATAACATACAAAGAAACAGGAAGTGATGGCCTATGCAAAGGAGAAGATTAAAGCATCAGAAACCATCAATGAAAAGGACAAGGCATGGGACATACCAGATAAAGACTTTTTAAAAATGGTCCTAAATATGCTCAAAGAGCTAAAGGAAACCATGGACAAAGAACTAAAGGAAATCAGGGAAATACTAGGAAAACACAAAGAAAATATCAATAGAGAGACAGAAATTATGAAAAGGAAGCAAACAGACCAAACAGAGCTGAAGACTACAGTAACAGACATTTAAAATTCCCTAGAGGGCAGCAGCTGATTGGAGCTGGCAGAAGAAAGAATCAGTGAACTTGAAAATAAGAAAACTAAAATCATCCAGTCAATGGAGCAGAAGGAAGGAAAAATAAAGTCTGAGGAAACTGTGGGACACCATCAAGCATACCAATACACCAATTGTGGAAACCCCAGGAGGAGAAGAGAGAGAAAGAGGCAGAGGGACTATTCAAAAAAAGATGGCTGAAAACTTTCCAAATTTAACAAAACATATGAATATAGACAGCCAAGGCACTCAATGAGCTCCAAACCAATAAATCCAAACAGACACACATCGCAGCATATTATACTCAAATTGTCAAGGCCAAAGATAAAGAGAGAATTCTGAACATCAGTAGAGAGAAGCAATGTGTCACACACAGGAGTCTCTATAAGATTAAGTGTCAATTTCTCATCAGAAATCATGGCATATTTAAAGTGCTGAAAGAAAAAAAAAAAAAAAAAAAACTGCTAACCAAGAATTCTAAAATTGGCAAAACTGACTTTCAAAAATGGAGAGATTAAGACATTCTCAGATAAAAGCTGAGGGAGTTTATCACTACCAGATCAGCAAGAGATGATGCTAAGGAGAGTTCAACAAGTTGAAAGGAAAGGACAATAGATAATAGATGAAATAAAGATCCCTGGTGAGGGTAATGACACAGGTATTTATAAATGCCAGGACTATTGTATTTTTGGTTTATAACTCCACCATTTATTTCCTACAGGATCTAAAAGGCAACTGCATAAACATGTAATTTGTGACAAGAACTATGTAAAGGGGGGGGGGGGTGAAGGGGTATAGGAACATAGTTTGTATATACTTTTAAAGTTGAGTTGGGGGAAGCAGATGTGGTTCAAGTAGTTGGGCACCTACCCACCACATGGGAAGTCCTGGGTTGGGTTCCCGGTGCCTCCTAAAGAAGACAAGGAAGACAAGCAAGCTGGCACGATGGGCTGGCACAATGAGCTGACACAAGTTGATGCAATAAGATGACGCAACAAAGAGACACAATGAAGAAACACAGTGAGACACAACAAGTGGGGAGTGGAGGTGGCTCAAGCCAATGGGCGCATCCCTCCCACATGAGAGGTCCTGGGTTTGGTTTCTAGTGCCTCCTAAAAAGAAGATGGACACACAACAAATGGACACAGAGAGCAAACAGTAAGCACAAACCACTGGGGGGGGGGGAGAAATAAATAAATTTTAAAAGAAAAAGTTAAGTTGATATCAAAGCAAATGAAAATTTCTCTAGAATTGGCCAACACAAAGAGTGAACCCTAAAGTAAATGATTGACCATAGTTAATAGTACAATTAGAACAATATTGTTTCACCAATTGTAACAAAGATACCACACTAATGTAAAGCACTAAGAGTAGGCAAAACGTGGGGAGGAGGGGGGGTGGGGAGGGGAGGCAGCAGTAATATGGGAATAGAAGAAGAAGCAGTGGCGGGGGCGACAGCGGCAGCATTGCATCTCTGCAGTCTCTGGATAAATGCTTCTTTTCCAAGATTGGATTCAGACCATATTGTTCCTACAAACTCTTCCTTAGAGGTATCTGCATTTGAGCTGTTTGTGTGTCAGAAGCAGAGCTAGAGATGTCTGGAGAGAAGATGAAAGCCCATCTTTATTTCCTGACAAAGGAAGAACTATAACGAAGTCCAACCTAGACTAAACTGTTGATATCCGACATGATTAATCCAGACGTGAAACAATGGCCTCATGTTGGACTACTGCAAGGGTTCTTAATCTTTTGGGAAGATCCCAGGACAGCCCTCTTCCACTAATTATCTATGAAGCCTACTGATCTGCTCCCTAGAAAAAGGCATATCCCCTCAATATTCTGCTGACAATTTCATGAGAATCGTGGATCACTCGGAGCCTGTGTAGTCAAAGCTAAAAATGTATGACCACTGTATTATGTGGTTGTTTGGCTGGAGCCACAGCTTATGCTAACGCTACTCTGGGTAAAGCTGTGAAGTTTCCTTTTAAGGAAATGGGTATCCCTTCCCTCAGTCATCCTGAGCAGGTATAAATCCTGAAAGAGGCCTTAGGAAAAAAGGCCTTAGATGGAGGAAGAAATTCCCTCTTCTCTGAATCTCGCTCTCTTTGGCCTGGAATTTCAAGAGCCTAGATTCACTTAGGGAACTCGCAAACGGTGGAGGAGTACTGGCTTCTGCCCTCCTGGAAGGCAGCCAGAGAAAGGGAACACAGCAATTCTACCGCACAGCAAACCCCGAGGACGGCCTGGGCCTTTCGTTTCACAAACAACCATAATTCGCAGCTAGTTGTAAGTTATTTTCTGTGCTATAATTCTCTCCCACTATCCTAAACCTTTATACTGGCACATCAAATGGTATAGCCTCAATTTAGCAATGTGTGAGGAATTAAGAAGAGAGCCTAAGTCCAAGGCTGGGCTAAGTGATAAAAGGGAATCGGCCTCTCTAAAGCCAACACGGTGATGGCAGCGGGAGGGCAGCTCCAGCGATGACACCGGAAGCTGAAGGCAGATGGTAGAAGATGTTCAAGAAGCAGCTGGACAGACATAAACGCCCTCAAGTGCACCTTGCATCCCTCCTCAGGAGAAGGAAGGAGAAAAAGAGCCACAGAGCAGGCTAAGGGCCTCCCTGGCAGGGCTACAATAGGTGGATTTCAGGTTTACCTGTGATTGTGATCTCACCTTATATGAGAATGGGCCACTTGAGTATAAAAGGAAAGTTGGAGGAGGAATGATTAAAGATCAAATCATTGAAAAGTAGAAAACCAAAAAACATTAGAACCAATAAATGAATCCAAGAGCTGAACTTTGTAGGAGAAGAACATAGAAGCCAAATCAAGGAAAAAAAGAAAACACAAAACTGGAAAGAACTATGTATTAATATTTTATTAAGTAAAGCAAAAGTATCTAACACATAATTTCATGATAAAATTTTTAAATCTTTATGAAATTGATGCTTTTCTATATCAACTTAAACTCTCAAAAGTAAACCAATAACAAAAGAAATTAAGAAACGTATAAAGTGATACATACCAATGAAAAGTTCAGTGCCCAATTGGTTTTATCATTCAATTATTTTAAATTTCAAGGACCAGTAAATTCCATGCACTACTGTTACAAAACATTTTTTAAACAAAGCAAACCTCTAAAAGGATTCAACAACACACAATTTATACTAACACCTTAAAAATTCAGCGCAAGATAAAAGAAAAGTGCAGCCCAACATCATTTATGCACAGAAATGAGGAAGAAAAAATAAAGCCCAAAAGGTTAAGAGATTTGATCAAAGTCACACACCCATTAAGTAGCTGAGTCAGAATTCTCTTTTACTTGTCTACTTTCAACAACTTAGAAATATGAACACTAAGACTGTGCTTTGGTTCCTCTAAGTTGCCTGGAAACCATCATTACTACAATTTAGGTTGAGATTATGAGGTGGAAATTGAAAATAAAATTTTTTTAATTCTGTACTAGTCAGCCAAATGGGTGCTGATGCAAAATACCAGAAAATCAGTTGGTCTTTATAAAGGGTATTTATTTGGGGTAGAAGCCCACATTTACCAGGCCATAAAGCGTAACTTTCTTCCCTCCCCAAAGTCCATTGCCACATGTTAGAGCAAGACAGCTGCTGACGTTTGCAAGGGTTCAGACTTCTTGGGTTCCTCTATTCCCGGGGCTCCATTTCTCTCCGGGCTCAGCTCCTCTGGTTCCTCCACAAGGTCAGCTGTAGACTATGAGGTTCTCTAGGCTTTGCTTCTCTTCACAAGGCCAGCAGTGAACTCTCAGGTGAATGGCTCGTCTCTATCCCTGGGCCTTCTCTCCTTCCTCTGACCAAGCTCTCTTCCTTCCTGGGGCTCCAGCTCAAGACTCCAACATCAAAACTTCTCCAACACTGTCCTTTGCCGTGTCTTTTATCTTGGAGACCCCACCCACCAAGGGGTGGGGCTCAACGCCCTAGTGACTTTGCCCAGTCAACGCCCTAATCATAACTTAATCATGCCCAGATTAACAGACCAATTTACAAGCATAATCCAATATATATTTTTGGAATTCATATTACATCAAACTGCCAAATGGCTACAAATGCCAACCCTAATATCTACATTCTTAACCTCTCCTAAATCTGCCTCATTCTATTAGTGTAGCTGAGTTATAGGTAGTAACTGAAACACATCTAGGTACTATACAAAGTAGCCATTCCCATATTTCTATTATATTCTATCTTTCTGCTTTTTGTAAGTCTTGGATGTGCATTTGCTCCCAAAGTCTTTGGTAGAATGCTATGCCATTCAATATTTTAAATATAAATAAACTACTGCATCATGTATTGATTTTATTTCAGATGTGGTTTCTCTAGTGCCTTAAGAATAGTAAAGTCTATAGTATATGCCATTCTCTTAAAGATCATTTTCTTGGAGAGGAAGAAGTAGTCAGAAGTTTGAGGGATTTTCTTCTTGTGATGGATATGGGGAAACTTACCAGTGTAACAACTGCTATGATAAATCTATATAGCTGAAGCCTTCTCAAGTGAAAGAAATAATAACGGGACATAATATCTTGCCACATTGTGGTTATAAAAAGGTTTGGATTGGCAGAGGCTAAAGTTAAAAAAACAAAAAACACAAAAACCAGCCCTGTGACTGAGAACCTGATTTCCCCTTTTAGTATCTTAAACTTTAAGTTCCATAAACATTACAAATTTCACACAAGTGATCAGAGAGAGAACCACAGAAGGTAAAGCTAGAAAAAAAAACTTCACTGCATCTCCTGAATTTACAGACTAGAAAACTGAGTCCCAAAAGACTAACTACTTATTTTGTCTACTGAACTTAAGAGGTCCACAGAGACATCTAATAGTGGTTACAAAAATGCACAGAACATTCCATTTCCTCCAGTGCTGTCTACATTAGACCAAAAAAGAAGAGCAACTGGTAAAGGGAAACACAAATCATTCTGCTTCAAAATACAACAGCACAAACACCCAAGCAAGGCCTACACCCTAGTTTCACATTCAGGGTATTCAGAGCTTAATTCAGAAAGAGTTTGGATCTCAACCCTTAAAAAAGTTATTTATGAGTTTCCGGCAAAGCTGACATTATATTAATTTTTTATCCATTCTCACCCTGTCAACCTCAAATGGACACTGGAAGGTAGAAAGGAAGGCAGTTAGAAAAGGTGAAAAGGCATATGTTTACCCTGAACTTCCCACAATGCCCTGGGGGGGCAACAAGCTGATCTCGAAGCATCTGTTCCTGATGCAAGCATTTGCTTCAAGAAGAAGGGGTTATTACCCAACCTGGTAGGTAGAAGGGGGTGAACTGTAGTTTTTTGTTGTTTTTTTTTAATTTTCAACTCTGAACATTAAGGAATTGTAAACCTCAACGTCTCACCAATAATTAGATGAGGGGTTGTTTTGTGTGTGTGTATTTGTTTTTTATTTTTAAGCATGCAGAACCTTATCACACAAAACCAGTTGAGGACAAAAGCTGTGAGGATGTTGAACAAATATACAAAAATTCCAGGATCTAAAATTAATTTTCCTTCAGTGTTAGTAAAATTTACAGAGAATTTGGAGAAAAGAGAATAAAAAGCCACAAGCAGGAAAAACCTCCTAAGAAAATGATATATTAAAAAAAAAAAAAAAAGAAAATGATATATTGTGTTTTACAAGAACATGTAAATATGTGGTATTAAAATATCTCCCTGACATTAACAATATACATTTTTTAAACCTAGCAGTTCACAGTAGATTACTTTATTTTAAAATACAAATGCCACGCTCACATACCTACACACACCAAAGTCAGGTAGAATTTTCTGTAATTTAAAATACAGTTTTTCTAGAAAATGAAGGGGAAATTATTTTGACATAATTAAGCAAAATCAAAGTGTTGCAGATTTTCGCTCTAAATACCTCTCTTTATTCTCTTGCTGTAACCATTACCTCTCCTCTACTGAATTGTGCTGAGCAACTGCCATTTCATGGACTTTTATCACCTTCTATTTTATATACCCTTCAGGATGAGCACTTCAGCCTGCCCTTCTTGCAGATTTCTGGTCTTCCTAGTCACACAATTTTGCTTTGTGCTAGGCCTCTAGGAACACAATGGACTGTGACCTTCCTCCCATTAAGATATTTCAGTAATATAAAAAGTGGGAGTAGGGGTGTATCCTGGTTTGAGTCTTCTGTGGACCCCAGAAAATTATGTTCTTAAGCTAACTGATGCCTGTGCATGGAAGCCTGTTGTAGGTAGGGCCTTTGGTTAATTTCGGTTAGCTGAATTTCTTGATTAGCTTGCTTTAGGGCCTCTGACTGGACTGCCTCAGTGAGGCATGACCCAGGCTGGGTCTCCACCCTCCTGCTAGAGGCTTATCCAAGCTGAAAGCAGAGATACTCAGAGAAAGACAGTAGCCCTGCTGACCCTGCTGCCATGTGAGAGAGAGGGCTGCAGGAAGAGAGAAACTCCGAGGGGCTAAGAGGGAGGCAGAGAGAAACCGCAGGAGGCTGAGCGGGAGGTCAGAGGCTGGAATCAGGGGGGCAGACCCAAAGCAAGGAGAAGCCGCCATGCTGCCTTGCCATGTGGGAGGAGCCCATGATCCATCCAGCAGCCAACTGCGAGAAAGCATCTCTGATGATGCCTTAATTTGGACATTTTCGCAGCCTCAGAACAGTAAAGTTTTACCCTAATAAATCCCCATTTTAAAAGCCAACCCATTTCTGGGATTTTGCATTGGCAGCCTTTGGCAAACTAAAGCAGGGTGGAAGGGAGAAGAGGCTGAGGAAGGAGGTTGTTTTAAGGGCTTTACATACATTAAATCATTTAAAATCCATAAAAATCCAAGATTATTATTATGCCCATTTTACAGGTGAGACACTAGAGGTACCCAGAGATGAGCTAACTACCTAAGGCCACACAAGTAGTGAGTAGTTTAAGATTTTTCAACTAAACCAGTCAGGATGAAGAAGGTAAAAGCTCGGGGGGTGGGAAGTGGATGTGGCTCAAGCGAATGGGCTCCTGTCTACCATATAGGAGGTCCAGGGTTCAATTCCTGGGGCCTCCTGGTGAAAAGCAAGCTGGCCCACCCGTCAAGCTGGCCTGAGGGGAGAGCTGGCGTAGCAAGATGACACAACAAAAAGAGACACAGAGGAGAGATAATAAGAGATGCAGCAAATCAGAGAGCTGAGGTGGCACAAGAGATTGAGCGCCTCTCTCCACTCCAGAAGGTCCCGGGATCGGTTCCCGGTGCCGCCTAAAGAGAAGACAAGCAGACACAGAAGAACACACAGAGAACAGACAGTGAGCGCAAAACAACGGGGCTGAGGTGGGGGGAATAAAAAAATAAATCTTTAAAAAAAAAAAAAGCTCTGGGGGTGAAAATTCACATGAAACTATTAAGGAAGGAAAAATCAATAGACTAATAGAGTAGACTTGAAGAGGGGATTGGGAGGCAGGGCGAGGGAGAGTAAGAGAGAGACAGAGAGAATGGAATCATGGATACCTACACGATTAGTTTTATTCTTACTAAAGTCCTGCCGTCTGTGAAATTCCTACCTGTGGGGCAAAAACTACACCTAAGGATTTGTCTTTGTTGTGAGAAGGAATAAAATATTGCATCTTGCGAGAGGAAATAGATGACTGGCATTTTAACTCAAACTGTACAAAGACATACCCCCTGAAATGGAATGCAGTGTCCCAAGTGCTGAACTTTTCCAGTTCCTCCTACTACATTTGCTAGCCTTGAGCCATCACCGCCTTACACTGTCCCCAAGACTGAGGCCAGCGGGAATGGGAGGAGGGGGAAGCTCAGCACAACCACATGCCTGGCCTCTCCCCAAAATGCCTGGGCCCAAACCTTTATGCAAATGTAGAGAACCAAGAAAATGGCGACCACGGTGGGCCTTCCCAGCAGTACTGCCAAGATTGGACCTAGTCTCACCCCAGCCCCAATACCACACATCTGCAGGCTAAGCCAAATTACACTACACTCCACCTCCAATTTAGAATACGGTCTCTAGATATTTGAATCTCTAAATATTTGATTTGGTATTTAAATATTTGAACTTTTTCTAAGAAAAGTTCCCACACAACTTTTCAAACACCTGCTATTCTGGTTTTGTTTTGTTTTGTTTTCAAACGTATTAGTAAAAGACAAGAATGTACCCCCTAAATGGTTTGCTTTAGAGACCAACCAAAGCATGTTTAAACGCTAGCATACGTGTATAAGAAATTACCCTTCAGGAGTCTGCTTCCTTTTGCCAAAAGATGAATTGGTGATTTCAAGTCCATCATCGTATAGGTCCTGTCATCCCACCATTTAGCTAAAGAACTGCATAAGCACATTCTGGATGGTTTTTACGATGATCAACACATCCTTCCTGATATCCAAACAGAAATAAGATATACCTCTCAAATCCCCAGATGCTCTTTCAAATGTAAAGTTTAAAAGAAGTATGGGAGGCGGCTGTGGCTCAGTCAGTAGGGCTCCCATTTACCATATGGGAGGCCCCAGGTTCGGTTCCCAGGGCCTCCTGGTGGAGGCAAGCCCGCCCGCACGGCGTGGTTAGCTGACCCAGCGAGCACAAGCAGCAAGGGGCGGATAAATGAATAAATAAATAAAATCTTTAAAAAAAAAAAAGAAGTAGAGTGACGTGGAGTCAGGACCCAAGCCACTTCATCCTCAAGCCTCAGGTTTTGTTTTTGTTTTTTTTTCCTAGAAAATGAGGCTGTGAGCTGGGCAGGCTCAGCCTGCATGATAAAAGAGGGCAAGCAGAGTTGCTCTTCTGTCTGTAAACTAATTTACCTGGAAGACCTGAACTCCTACTACTTTTTCCAGACAGTTTTTTCCAGCCACCACATTTCCAAAATGAAAATGTAACAGCTTGCAACCACTGCAATATACTTAAGATGTAATAATGGAAAATGATATGTTATTGATTGGAGAGGGAGGAGAAGTAACCACAATGGTGTCATCAAGCCAGAGAAAGAATGGAAATTAACAGATGAATTCTTCAAGACTGAGATTTGGCTGCCACCCACTACAGATGGCAGAGCTCTGAGTAGCAGTCCCCAGACAAAACAAAATATACATGAAATATGTGAGGCAGTCCTCAAAAGAATACCCCAGATCCTTTCAATCATAAGGGAATTCTACATTTGAGAACACCTCGTAGCTAAAACTTACCCGCTGAATCCATTCTGTTCAATCATAACACACACACACACTTAGCTGTTTGCCATGAAGTTATGTGTGAGCCAGCTTCCTTTTCACTTGCAATGAAAAAGGGTACAGTGTACCCACAATTAATAAAAACTGTTACATACAACAATGTATTTTTCTTT
Organism: Tolypeutes matacus; assembly: GCA_026826555.1. Classification (NCBI taxonomy): domain Eukaryota; kingdom Metazoa; phylum Chordata; class Mammalia; order Cingulata; family Chlamyphoridae; genus Tolypeutes; species Tolypeutes matacus. Next base: position 5,622,274 of record JAKSZT010054400.1, read on the forward strand.
GACTTTCATTGTTAACATATATAACATAACATTTGCCATTTTAACCATATTTAAGTATACAATTCAGTGGCATTAATTACATTTACAATGTTGTACAACCATCACCACCATCCATTACCAAAATTTTCCATTATCCCAAACAGAAACTCTGTGTGGATTAAGCAATAATGCCCCTAAACTCTCTTCTCCCAGCCTACAATAGCATATTTTTAAAGGAATAACTAATATTAAATGTGGCAAGCCATACTCTCAAGAGAAAAATCACGCAAATTATTAACAAAAACTTTTCTATTCTTTGACTTTACACCCAAATAATAGGGATGAAAACTTTAGAGATCTCTGTAGAGTACTGGAAAAAGGAAATACTCTAATAAAGGAAATTATTAGCAACAATTTCAAACTTACAGGACAGTTGGGAAAATAATACAAAACCCATACAGAAAACTCCAATACAGTCCTCACCCAGATACTCAAATCCACCAAATTTAACATTTACCACATTTGCTCACTCACTCACTCTATCTATCCACCCATCCACCCATCTATCCATCCACCCAGCCATCTGTCCTGATTTGGGTCTTTTGTGGACCCCAGAATATTATGTTCTTAAGCTAAACCATTTTTGTACATGTAAGTCTATTTTATGTGGGACCTTTTGGTTACATTCAGTTAAGGGGCATTTTGATTACATCACTTTTTATTAGATTGCTTCAGTTAAGGGCCTTTGATTAGATTGTCAGGGCCCAGGATGGGTCCTAATCCTTTTACTGGAGTCTTATATAAATGGAACACACAGAGAAGGAGACCTGCCATCTTTACCCTGCCATGTGAGAGAGAACTCCAGGATCTCCTACAGCTGCAGAAAGACAAAGAAACCCTGAGAGGCTGAGAGAGAGGCTGGAGGCTGGAATCATGGAGCAGTTCAAATCTGAAGAGATGCAGCCAAGAAGAGAGGGGAGAGACATGGCTGAGCTCAGGGAGAAAGTGAGCCTCGAGGAAAAGCAGACAGAGACCTGCAGACCCGCCATTTTGCCTTGCCACATGGCAGGAGTCCAGGATACACCAGCCTTCGCATTGGTAAGACAGCATCTCTTATGATGCCTTGATTTGGACATTTTCAAAGCCTTGGAACTGTAAGCTTTTGCCCTAATAAATTCCTATTAGAAAACCCAACCCATTTCTGGTATTTTGCTTCTAGCAACTTTAGCAAACTAAAAGACCATTTATTCATCTATTCATCAGTCATTCTTTTTAAACCCTTGAGTGTAGGTTGCAGTCCTTGTACACTTAATACTTCCATGTACTTTCCCTAAGAGCAAGGATATTCACTTATATAACCACCCTAAGTGCAGTTATCAAGTTCAAGAAATTTAACATAGACACAAAACTTACAGTCTATATTCCAACTTTTTCACAAGTCCCAATAAGGTCTTTTAGGGCCTTTACTCAAACCCCAGTATTAAATCCAGTTCAGGATCATGTATTGCATTTAGTTTCTATTGTCTTTAATTTCTCTTTCTTTTTCATTGTGGAACAACATGAACTTTCTCATCTTAACCACTCCCGTGCATGTAAAGGAAATACTCTATTTAAAAGTGTTTTCTGCTAATGATTCATGCCATTTTTTTTTTTTTTTAAAGATTTTATTTATTTATTCATTTATCCCCACCTTGCTGCTTGTGCTCGCTGGGTCAGCTAACCACGCCATGCAGGCGGGTTTGCCTTCACCAGGAGGCCCCGGGAACCAAACCCGGGGCCTCCCATATGGTAAACGGGAGCCCTACTGATTGAGCCACAGCCGCTTCCCGATTCATGCCATTTTAATTGCTCAAAACATGCAATTTACCTGTCAGGCAGGGACTACTGCCCTAACCAGCAGGAAGTAACTACAGAAGAAAGACCACAGCCCTTCAGCACCCCCTTAAGAATAAGGGCATGAACTCTCTGAGGGGGGAGTTGAAACAGGTTAGTGCAGGGAAACGAGGAGAAGACGAGCCACAACATGGCCAACAGAAAACATGGCCGACAGACAACGTGGCCGCGAGATCCAGCTGAGACCTTGACCTTGGCCTTGAGGTCCCCGTTAAGACTCTTTCCAGGCCAAGAGGAGGCCCCAGATATTCCAAACAGTCCTCACCATTGGCCCCCACCATTGGTGGGGTAACCAATAACAGCTGAGCCCCTCCCCTTATCATTAGCAAGGAGAGGAATAATTAATAGCTTAAAAGGTGACCACAGGGAAGCGGCTGTGGCTCAATCAGTAGGGCTCCCGTTTACCATATGGGAGGCCCCGGGTTCGGTTCCCGGGGCCTCCTGGTGAAGGCAGGCCCGCCTGCACGGCGTGGTTGGCTGACCCAGCGAGCACGGGCAGCAAGGGGGGGAATAAATGAATAAATAAATAAAATCTTTAAAAAAAAAAAAAAAAAAGGTGACCACACAAGGCAAATCTCGCTCTCTTTGCCTAGAGGAGCCCACATCAGATCTTGGTGTGTATTTCCGTCCTTCTCTCCCATTTCTCAGGAAGCTATGTCCTTTTCCCCCATTTGTCAATAAATTCTTTTTATTGGCCTAACTAAAAAAAAAGAAAAATGCAATTTAGCACTTATCAAGCTTATGGCTACATATGCCCTAACCGACTTTACAGATATGCAATAAATTGAGATAATGTCAAACTTTGAAATCTTAAAGTAAAAAAACAGTATCTCTAGGAGTTACGATTATTTAAAATACCTCATTAATTTTTTTTTAATTTACAGAAAATGTAAATTTAAGTTTCAAATTTTCTTCCCGGAATTAAATAAATATCCTTTCTTGACACCAGGTTGGTATGTTTGAATCCATGATAAATGACTGATGGGTGACCAATGACTCAAGAAACAAGATTTTTCTGGAAGCTAGAGCATTACAGAATAGGCAAATATGTACCTAATCATTCAAAGAAACAGTGGGAAGTGGTGGTAAAACTGACTTTGTGTTTGAGAATTGTAAAATTATGCTATTTCAGCTCTCCCCCTCACCTAGAGCACGGCATGATCAATTCCATCAGCATCTTAGAGGAGTCTAGAGGGTGAAAGAGTGGGAGGCAAATTGGTTCAGACCAAAGAGCATCCTTTAGAGCCAAAGTGCCCTGGGGCCAATCTTGACTCCAGCACTCATCAGTTTTGGGTCCTTGGGCAGGGTATCAGTTTGCCAGGACTGCTATAATAGATTCCACAGACTGGTGTCAACAATAGGAATTCATTGTCTCAGGTTTTGGAGAAGTCCAAAATCCTGGTGTCAGCAGGATGGGGCTTTCTCCAAAGTCTGCAGCTTTTGGTGGCGGCTGGCTGGTAATCTGTAACTCAGTCTCTGCCTCCATCACGGGTCATCGCCTTCTGTCTCCTGCTCTGGCTTCTACCAACTGACTGGATCCAAATTTCTTTGCTTCCAAGGACTTCAGTGCTACAGGATTAAGGCCCACCCTGATTCAATTTGGCCTCATCCTAAGAGTATCTTAGAAGATCCTATTTACAAAGGAGCTCACACCTATAGGGCCAGGGATTAGGACGTGAACATGTCTTTGAGGACATGATTCAATCTACCACAAGCGGGTTACCCAAACCCTCAAAGGTGGATTTACACATCTGTAAACTCTTTCTCACAGGGTTGTTCTGACGATCACATGCAGAGGGTCTTGCATAGAACTTGGCAAAAATAAATAAATAAATACACAGACAAATTAATAAATTTAGTTTCTTACCAAAAGCTTATTTCCCTTGGAGAAGAACGTTAATTCTGTGAGTACCCTAAAGAGGCAGCTGCCTTATTCTTACCCAGAATGTACTCAACACACAGATGTTGAATCAACGTTTGCTGAATTGTGAACCGTTTTCCAAACGTGCTGGCCCCAATTTTCCCATAAAGTGCCCACTTTTCTCTTGTTGAACAAAATTTATTCAAGTTGAGCAAGGAAAAAGGGTGAGCCAGAAGACTGCTAAGGAAATACTGCAGTAGGTGTTTCTAACTGACTTCCTGAAGGAGCACACCCTCTCTTTATTACGTCTTCAGGATAGAAATATTTCCTATGCCACCATCCTGGGTTACAAATGTGTGGGTACCCAGGAGTACCATGGAGTAGCTGATGCCAATATCAACACAGGCAAATTCAGTATGCAAAATTATAGACTACAATATTTTCAAAATACAGAAAAGGGTGTCTGAGGTCAGTGAGTAGCTTTGGGCTGGGAGGGACTGACTGGGACGAGAAGCACTTTTCTGTCTTTGTTTAACCTCTAGCCAAGGGAAGGCGTGCGACTGGGCTTCTGGTCACCCTGCCAGCGTTCCACTTCACCAGCAGCTTCAAAGTTCATTCTGAAATCTCACTTAAATACAAAAAGGAAATGCAAATGAAGGAAACTGATTCTAGTACATTTTCAACAAGATAGACTGTGTTCTGGTGGTAAGCTTCACTCGGGAAAGAATGGTCACTCTTTAGTGAAGCAGTCCAATAATGCAGAAATATTTCAATACTCCTTCAGGGAAACACACGTAGCAAATAAGGCCCCAGAGGAGACTGTCATCAGACATTCACTCAACAACTAGCTATTAAGCACTTACTATATGCCAAAACTGTTTTAGAGAATGGGGCACTGCAATAAACAATAGACATCTGTCTCTTCTCACTTTTCCACCCTTGCCCCATACCACTTTCAACAGAGATGGCTTTTCCTTAAATGGACCCATAATTTACAAATCTGATCTCCCTAAATGAGACTCTGGAATGAGAAGTTTGCCAAAGAACAAAAGTCTCCTTTCTGTTTACTGAAATATTGCCTGGAATTCTGGGAAGTGACGATCGTTTCTGATGCTTTGCATGGAACCTGACATGGCCACTCAGTGCTGATATGTCAGATCAAATATTGGTGGTGCAACCCCCAGGCTGAGGGTGGCATGCCCCCCTCAGAGAGGTTCCCATCCACCTGACTGGCCTGGGGATGCTTCCTTAGCCCCAAGGCTTGACTCTCCCTCTTCTCTCTGTAAGCTCTGTTCTTATTGCTCCTTGTGCCAATTAACAAGAATGTCTTCTTTGTATAATCTGTACATTCCACGGTCCTTTTCAGTGGTGGGAAACAACAGGGCTCAGATGAGCAAAGAGTTCAGGAACTTGGATGGAGAGGGAATGATTCTTTTATTTATTTTTTCCCTCATTCAACAAGCATTTGCGCGCCTGCTCAATTTATGCAGTCATCTGCGCTTCAGAGGAAGGCACCCTTTCGCAGATAAAGCAGAGGCAGATAGGACGCTGTCCATTTTGTTAATGTTTGTATGTGTAGTAGTAGCACTTTGAGAGCATGTCATTCTTGCACAGAACTAGCTGGTCCATATTACTTAAAGGTGACCGTATGGCTCTCAGCCTAGAAGCCAGAGAAATGTGCCTTCAGCTTTCCTACCTTTTAGCTCCAGATCATGGAGCCCCTGTTCTGTATTAAGTCTGTAAACCATGTAGATGTTTAATGCAAAAGGGCACCCAGGATGGCAGTTCAGGGCAAAGCACCTCCCTCAGGAGACCTCTACGCTTACAGTTGTGCCCCCCACACACCCATGGTCATGCTTGAGCATCAGGGCTTAATCTAATTTTTCTAGTTATTCATCTCTTCCCAAACTTCCACCCCAAGAATTTGCAAATCAACGCATTATGAAATAAATGAATCCCCTCCTTGTGCAAGGCTGCCAGCAACCAAAAGAAGGCAACTAAGGATAGGTGAGAAACACCATGCATTGATGAAGTACATCATTTGCAAAAGAAACCTGAAACAACAGTGCGGCCTTCTGAGCACGAGAGGGGAGATGGAAAGGGACCTAAAGAGTGACCTTTCTCAGAAAATAAAATGTCTTTAGTGACAATCAGATACTAACATCCTTCATGTGGTTTCTTCTATTCCACTTTGCCAAAGGAGCTCAGCTTCCTAAACGGTCTTGGATGGAATAGAGCTGCTGCTCATTTTAGGCAGTAAATGTGGCACAAAAATACCATGGAGATCATCACAGATGATAATGTCAAAAAGAGTATCCCCAGGTTGCCATCATGTACAGGGTTTCCAAAACACTGAGATAAACATCCTAATAAGTAGAAAAATGTAAATGCAAAAAAAATGTAATGCATGATATTTCCATAAAGTATACGTTTTCTTGTAATAAGACAAACAATATACCATCTATAAAATCAATTCAGAAGTACAGCGATTTCAATTCCAGAGAAAATCACCTTTATATAACTTCCACCTTCTGCGTGCAACATTTCCTCCCCAGTGCTAAAAACATACCTCTTAAGCACAATCCTGAACATAAACAGGTTATTCCAGGATTGCTTGCGTGGCATTTTAGTAAATGTGGTCTCGTGATGCCAGAACATGCTGTTAGAAGGTTTTTCATGTGCCACAGGAAGTGAGTGCTATGCTCCACTTATTCCAGCATATAACGGTGATGAACTTAAGTTAAGGATATTCCAGGGTATCTGTACCCCTTGCAAAGTTTCCACCTGTACCACTTCAGATGACTCTTCTGTAGTATCTGTGGTTTGCTGATGGGAGTGATTTTATCTACCCTAAGTCAATTTTCATTCCCAGTTACACTCTTACTTGAGCTAGAACTACTCATATATTAGCCTTTCATTATAAAATAATGCTCTGCTTTCAGACTCTCTCTCTATTTTGGTACATCCTTTTAAAGTAAAAAGCATGCCATTAAAATGCATTTGTTCCATTGAGTCAGATTTTTAGACTCATTATGATGCTCATTGTTGACACAATAGCTCCTTCAGATACACAACAATCTGTCATAAAAGACCCATACTTGGATGGGTGACAAAAGTGTTTTTGCAAAGGCTGCCTTCTCCATGCAGTTGCTGTCAAAGACATACATTAATATCGTCCTAGCTAAAGAGTATTTATTCTAAAATGTGCAGACCATTTAAATAGAAAATGACTTCATGAGCTATTTCTGCAAGTTTGGTTCCTTCTGAGAACTCAGTGTTGGGAGATATTTGGTGGTAGGAATGAGACGCACTTTATAGAATTTCTTAATCCTAAGTGCACTACCAGTAGTATATGACATGGATTCCCAAAGTCATTAATTTTCCATTCTTTCCATAATCAATAAGCATTTCAGATTTCAATTTAAGTGAATTCTTTTCTTGTTATCAGTGGAAAGAAAACAGTCTCTGTGAAAATGCTACAAGATTCAAAATACTAAAGTTGGATCATTAGATATAAAAATAAACCTTAAAATAAAAAGGTGTTTTCCACCCCTCAAGTGTTAAATCTAACATCTAAAATAGACAGGTGACATCATATTTTTACAGAATGAGGCCATGCTTTATTCTTTTTTTTTTTTTTTTTTTTTTTTTTTCATGCTTTATTCTTGATCACGCTTGATAGAGCTTGGGACGCCACCAATATTCTGGACAATTAAAATACCAAGTTGACTGAGCCTAGACAAGGTAAACAGAAAGAGGAGGAAAGGCAGCATATTCTAAAAGTTCATTTCTGTAACATTTTACTTGCTCTGCTACCACTTAAATTCTGATTTACTTCTCTCTAAAACACAAATCATGAACCCTCATAAACAAATTTTTTTAAGGAGGTACCAGGGATTGAACCCAGAACTTTGTGCATGGGAAGCAGATGCTCCACCACTGAGCTATATCCACTCCCCAATGAGAGCTGAGTTTTTGTTTGTTTGTTTTTTTGTTTATTTTTAGGAGGTACCAGGGATCAAACCCAGGACCTCATATATGGAAAGCAGGCACTTAACCACTTTAGCTACATCTGGTCCCCAAGTCCTCAAAATATATATTTAGAATTGTAGAGATAGAAAGGACCTTAGAGAAAACCAAAATCCAGAGGGGTTAAATGATTTGTCTAAGATCACACAGCTAGTTAATGACAAAGTGGAAACCAGTGTTTATGTTTCCATATGGCCAATTGAGAGATCTTCATATTACATAATCCTGCTCTCCCACCTTGGAAAAAAAAAATGGGCAAAAATAATAGGGGGTGAGAAAAGAAAACTAAAAGTAGTATTAAGGCAGTGTATATGCTTTGTGCCTAGTAGTTAGATCAGATTTGAAAGGAAGTCAAAAAATGGTACATAAATTTTACTTGAATAAAACTCTCATAAATAAATAGGCAAGTAAGCAAGCAATACCCAAGAGGAGAAAAAGAAAAGAAAAAAGGCAAGAAACCACATGCTTTTACACTCAAAAAGCAACTAAGTAGAAAAATTAATAACTTCCTTGGGCAAGTGGATGTGGCTTAAGCCGTTGAGCGCCTGCCTCCCACGTGGGAGGTCCTGGGTTCAGTTCCCGGTACCTCCTAAAGAAGACACACAAACAACGAACAAACAACAAGCAAACAAGCAAAAACAATGAGCAAACAATAAGAAAAAAAACAACAAGCAATGAGCAGACAAGCAAAAAAAAAAACAAAAAACCAACAACGAGCAGACAATGAGCAAAAACAACAAGCAAGACAACGAACAAACAGTGAACAGATAATGAACAAAAACAAAGGAGCAGGGAGCAGATGTGGCTCAAGCAGTTGAGCGCCCACCTCCCATAAGGGAATTCCTGGGTTCGGTTTCCAGTACCTCCTAAAGAAAAAAAAAAAAACAAACAGACAAAGAGCAGGCAACAAGCAAAAAACAATGAGCAAAAAAAAAAGCAAAAATAATGAGCAATGCGAATATTCTCGCTGTCCTGATTTTGTGATAATCAGGGTAGGCTAAACATTCACTATATTAGAAACCATGCATGTGTCCCCAGACCTAGTTTTTCTCCCTAGGTCTGGTTTTTAGAATGCTGGTGATAAACTAAGCCTGATTTATTATATGACCATCCTATATGGGAAAAGACTGTAACTTTGGGTACCTTTGGTCAACCTTAAGAGATATAGCAGGGGGACGGATGTGGCTCAGGTGGTTGGGCATCTGTCTCCCATATAGGGGGACCTGTGTTCGACCCCCAGGACCTCCTGGTAAAAATGAAAAGTAATAATAATAATATAGAAGGCACATGGAACACCAGGCCCTATGCACGGGTGCGCCACCAGGCCCCGCAAGCCACGCAGCAAGATGATGATGTAACAGAAGAGTGACACAAGGGAGAGCCAAGACAAGATACATCGAAAAACCAGGAACTAAGGTGGCACACGCAGTAGTAGGACGCCTCTCTCCCAGATCGGAGGTTCCAAGGATCAAATCCCAGTGAAGACAGGAGGAGAAGGAGGAGAAGAGAGGGCAGGAAATGGGCACAAAGAGTTGCCCAGTGAATGGACACAAAAACAGCAAAAATGGGGGGGAGGGGGTAAAAATGGATAAAACTAAGTAAATAAATAAATCCTTAAAAAAAATGTATAGGGGAAGATGATTCAGACTATAGTTAGTAGCAGTACTTTGATGATTCTCTTTCATGATTTGTTAACAGATGTTTTACAACAATGCAGGATGTTTGTGGGGGGTGATGTGTGGGAGCCCTGCATGATGTTATGCATGTTTGTTTTGTAAGATCACAATGTTTGCTTGACACTTATGGTTTGTGTGTGTTCATGTATGAATGATATACTTCAATACATTGTTTAAAAAAAAAAAACAGAGGAGGGAGCCATCCTGGGGGGGGAATAAAAAATTTTAAAAATTAAATAATAAATTTTAAAAAATAATAACTTCCTTAATAACTGAGATGATCCCACTCACAGTAACATCACCAAGTGTTAAATAACTAGGACGTAACAAGAAAGATGTAGGGTCTATACGAAACTTTATCTGAATTCTATAAACATACCAGAAGATCTTTTAATACATACATAGATACATATCAAAAGATACGTACATTTTTTTAAAAATCCAAGGACCTATACTACCTAAACAGTGAACCCTAAGTTAAACTATGGACTTGATTTAATAACACAATTATAAAAGTGTACTATGATCACTCTATGGTGGCTGAGGATTGTGGTTAAAATAGAAATATAAGAAACTTCTTTCAGGATCCATAACAAAGATATGTCACTAGCTCAGGGTGTTGATTGTGGGGTGGTATATGGGGGAAAAAATATACCTAAAGCATACTTCTATGGACTACTGGTGTATTCAAGTGGTCATAGGTATAGTTTCTGTATAGATAGAGGCCCATATAGCAGCTAACAAAATATTAAACTTCCCTCCTAGGGAAGTCCTGCTACTTTCCCAAATAAAATGGCAAAAAAAAAACAAACTCTGGAATATGTAAACATTGCCTAATAAAAGAAAACAAGCCAATAAGCCAAGCTTTCAATCTTAATGCTTGCACTTATGAAACCTTATTTGTGTAATAATGAAACTAAGCCTAACTGTAATTAATGCCTAAGAGTTACCTCCTGAAAACCTCCTTGTTACTCAAACATGGCCTCTCTCTAAGCCAAACTCTACAAACTCACTATCATCCACCCAATGTGGGACATGACTTCCAGGGATGAGCCTCCCTGGCACCAAGGGATTATTATCAAGTGCTAATCAGCAATGTGTTTGGAAAAAGACCTTGACCAAAGGGGGAAATATGAAATAAAACTGTTTTTATGGCTGTCTTAGTCAGCCAAAGAGGTGCTGATGCAAAGTACCAGAAATATGTTGGCTATCATAAAGGGTATTTACTTGGGGTAAAAGCTTACAGTTACCAGGCCATAAAATGTAAGTTACTTCCCTCACCAAGTTCTGTTGCCATGTGTTGGAGCAAGATGGCCGCCGACGTCCGCAAGGGTTCGGTCTCCCTTTTCCTCTTAAGGCTACCTGGTCCCAGCTTCTTCCAATATCAGCTGTAGGCTGGGATAAGTCTTGCCTCTGCCCCGGGGCTTGTTTCTCTCTGGGCACAGCTGCTCTGTTTACAAGGTTAGCTGTAGATTGTCAAGCTCTCTATGCTCTTTCTCTTTCCCCAGGGCTCGATTCTCTCTGGCAGCGCCACTCTGCTTTCTCCCATGTGTTTACGTCCTGGACTCCAGCCAATAAAAAAGAAACCTCCCCACTCTGTCCTTTGCCATGTCTTTTATCTGTGAGTCCCCTCCCACCAAGGGTCCGGAAGTCAACACCCTATTAAAGTGGCCCAGTCAAAGCCCTGATCATAATTTAATAAAGTAAAAGTGCAACCTCAGACAGACCAGTTTAGAAACATAATCCAATATCTATTTTTGGAATTCATAAACAATATCAAACTGCTACAATGGCTACGAGATTCCAAAGTGAGTCAGGAGGTCATGCCAGAGGTTACACTTAGCAGGTCTCAGGCAGATTTTACAAACTGCCACAGTAAACAGAGCCTCATACATAAGTGCTCCCAAGGGCTCTAGGGATATTCAGACACCACAGGCAAGGCACATGGCCTCATGAAATCAACACCCCCTCGCCAGGTCCTATCTGGGAATATATGACAATCTATTTCTCAATGTAATATAGCTATACTAATTTATAATTTCCCTAATTATGATTCTTCTACTACTTTATACTTGAACCTATAATTTCCAATGTACCTGTTAAGCATATTTCTCAAAGACTTAAATCTTCAGATTGTTCATATGCCTGTTGAACCCTGAAACCCAAGAGAGTTACGGCGAACTCCTGCTCTCCAGTTCTTTGGGCTTGCCTTGTACAACCATGCTGGTTGAGCTCTGAAACCCAGAGTTGCAGCCAACTCTTACTCTTCAGTTCTTTGGTCTTGCCTTGGACAACTAACAAAATGATGGTGATGGACCAGTCCCATCCCCCCAAACGAGGAATATCTTCAACTGCAAGCAAAACAATTCCTTTCCTCTGCCCCATAATGTCTATGTCCCTTCTCAGCTTGAAGCAATCAGAGTGGACATCGTCCCAAATCCCTCAAGACTGAGGTATGAACAAAACTAAGGGGGGAGTATAACCATGGACCAGAGCAGATTTATTGTTATTGTAGTTTTATCTTGTGGTAATGGAGTAACCTGTAACATTGATATAAAAATTTAAATTAAAAACAAACAAACAAACAAAAAAACTTGTTACCAAAAAAAGTGCTACCATCAATTGCAACAAATGTTCCACACCAATGCAAGGTGGTGGGGTGGTGTATGGGAACCCTATATTTTATGCATAATTGTTCTGTAAACCCATAGCTTCTCTAATAAAGGAGAAAAGAAAAAAAAAAAAAAAGAAAGAAAGAAAAAAATCCCAGACATGTAAAGACCTCACCCAAATAGGTCTAATGTCATCCTATTCAAAATCACAAGAAAATTCCTGTTAGACCTTAACAAGTGAGATTAACAAGAGTGAAAAGCCATTTGGAAGATTAAATGCAGTTGTGGGAGAGTGGGGCGAGCCAAGACATTTCTTTTTAACAGATTTAGACTTAAAAAAAAAAAAAAGTGTTGGCACTGGGTATTGAAATAATCTTTAAAGTTACAAGGTTTAAAATACTGTTGTAGCACAAGCGAGGTAGCAGAACACTGAAGGAGCATGGAAATACCACATATACACGATCTTAAGTTTTCAAAGAGTAGGAAATCAAATCAAAGGAGGAAGAAGTGTTCAATTTCTGAAATAATTGGTCATCTTTTAGAAAAAATAATATGGGATCCCTACTCTAAAGAACAGAGCAAACTAAAGTCTATGTGAATTAAAGAATTAAATGTAAAAGAAATGAAGCAATAGAAAAAAAAAAAAAAAAAAAGAAAGAAACAGGTAAATATAACCATCTTGAAACTGAAAAAATTTATAATACCAAAGAGAGAATCCATGAACGAAAAGATTAATTGATTTGACTATATATACCAATATTTTTAAAAATCTGTGTATCAGAAAGTTCAATTAAAAAACATGTAGGGGAAAATTTTGCAACTTGACTAACAAAGGATTAGTGTCTTTAATATATAAAGAATATGTATAATCAATAATAAGAATGCACAAATAGAAAAATGTACAATGGTCATGTCTGATCATTGAAAGACAAATGAATAATGAATAGGAAAGAGTTTTCAAACTTAATGGTAATCAGAGAAATGCAAATTAAAACAGTGATATAGCATTTTTCAACAACAAATCAGCCACAAAATTCTGCAGATAATATCTAGAGTTGCTGAGGGCAAAGGAAAAAAAAAAAACACATTTTCAGACATAGTTTATGGGAGTTCAAATCACTGTTAATATTTTAAAGAGATATTTGGCAATATCTATCTATTATTATAAAAATACATGCTCTTTGACCTGGCAATTTAATTATAGGAATTTACACTCAGGAAATGATTATGAATATGCATGAAGATATATCTATAGGGCTATCACTAGAGAGTCATTTACAAAGTAAAAGGTTCTTTGAAAAAAAAAAATCTAAATGTTCAAGAAGGGTTAAATTGTGGCAGGGGTATCTGTATGATGTAAATCTAAACAGCCATTAAAAATTATTTACAGGGGGTCGGATGTAGCTCAACTGGTTGGGCATCCATCTCCCACATGGAGGGACCTGGGTTCGATCCCCGGGACCTCCCGGTAAAAAAAAAAAAAAAAAAAAAATTATTTACAGGGGGCAGATGTGGCTCAAATGGTTGGGTGTCCGTCTGCCATATGGAGGGACCTGGGTTCCATCCCCGGGACCTCCCGGTAAAATAAAATATATATATATAGAAGGCACATGGGCTGCCAGGCTCTGTGTGCCGGTGAGCCGCCAGGCCCTGGGAGCCATGCAGTAAGATGATGACGTAACAGGGGAGAGACAAGTCAAGATACTCCGAAAGCGCTGAAAGCCAGGAACCGAGGTGGCGCAGGTGGCAGGACACCTCTCTCCTACATCGGAGGTCTCCAGGGTCGAATCCTGGTGAAGACTGGAGGAGGAGGATGAGAAGAGATGGCAGGAAACAGACACAGAGAATTGCCCAGTGAATGGACACAAAACAGCAAATGGGGAAGGGGGGGTTTAAAATGGATAAAGTAAATAAATAAATCTTAAATAAATAAAAAAAAAAAAAAAATTACAAAAGAATCCCTAAAGCCTCAGAAAATGTTCAAAACAGACTTTAAGGGGGTTGGATGTGGTTCAACTGGTTGGGCGTCCGTCTCCCATATGGAGGGACCCAGGTTCGATCCCTGGGACCTCCCGGTAAAAAACAAACAAACAAACAAACAAAAAAAAAAAAAAAAAACAGACTTTAAAAGGCAAGCAGGATACATAGCAGTTTATGATTAAAATTCTATTTTAATATGTACATATCTCTAATAAGATTGTAGACCCAAAATAGTAAATATAGCTCTCTCCAGGGTAGTCGGTTTATCAGTACTATTTACTGTTTTCCTAAATATTTCAAATTTTTGTGGAAAATATTAAAATATTCTACAATTAATATGCATTAATTATCCAGGGAAATTAATTGACCTAATTAATATCTAATAACTAAGCTATATTAATATAGTAAAATTAAAATACTTTAATATATTGATACATTAAAATATTATGTATTTTATGATGAAATTTCTTTTTTTTTTTAAACATTTCTTTTTTTTTTTTTTTTTAGATTTTATTTATTTATTTATTTATCCCCCCTTGCTGCTTGTGCTCACTGTGTCCATTTGCTATGCGTTTTTCTGTGTCTGCTTGTCTCCCTTTGTTGGGTCGTCCTGCTGCGTCAGGTCACCGTGCCACGTGGGCTGGCTTGCTTTCACCAGGAGGCCCCGGGAATTGAACCCGGGGCCTCCCATATGGTAAACAGGAGCCCTATCGATTGAGCCACATCCGCTTCCCTTATGATGAAATTTCAACTTCAACATACCGAGGATTTGGGAAGTGAAAGGAAATGTCAAATCCAGGGTGATCTCTTTCTCCTCCCCTATAACTTCAAAACATTTTACAATGGAAAATGTTGAGCATAAACAATAGTAAAAGAAAAAGTAAAACAATCTCCCATTGATCCATTACTCGTCTTACCCATTTTCAACACTCACCAACTTTCACTCTCCCTTGGAAGCAAACCCTAGGCATCACATCAGGCCAACCAGAAATATTTATATATTTTTAGAAGATTTATTTTTTTTTCTTTCTTTCTTCCCACCCCCTCATTGTCTGCATTTGCTGTGTCTGTTGTGTGCTGGTCGTCTTTTCAGGAGGCACCGTGAACCAAACCTGGGACCTCTGATGTGGGAGGGAAGCACCTCATCACCTGAGCCACCTCCACTCCCTGCTTTGTTGTGTCTCTCTCATTATGTTTTCCTCGTGGCTCTTGTTGCATCATCTTGTTGCGTCAGCTCACCACGCCTGACCATCACGCCAGCTTGCTGTCTTGCTCATCCTCTTTTAGGACGTACCGGGAACCTCTGCTCACTGCTTTGTTGTATCTTTCATTATGTTTTTATTCTTCTATCGCTTGTTGTGTCAGTTTGCTGTGCCTGCCTGTCATGTCAGCACGCTTTCTTGCTCGTCTTCTTTAGGAGGCACTGGGAACCAAACCTAGGACCTCCCATATGGTAGGGGGGAGCTCAGTTGTTTGAGCCACATACGCTTCCCTCAAAAATATTTTTGTTTGTATCTCTAAAAGATAGAGAACCTTTCTGTTGTTTTTTTAAGAATAGTATTATCACACTTAAAATAAGTCACAATACCCCTTGATATCTTCAACTATCCAGTGTTCAAATTATCCCAACTGTCTCATAAATATTTTGTTTTGTTTTACAGTTCATGTGTTCAAATCAATCTGGATTTCACAGATTACATCTCCATGATAAAATGTAGGTAGCACATTCCTCTTTACCCCATATTTCTTGGAAATATGCTAGTCAGATCTAGAAGCTAGGTCAGATTCAGCTTTGATTTTTTGGCAAGCCTAACAAAAGGTGATACGTACTTCTAGGAATCACATAATATCTGGCCGTCTCTCTTTTGTAACATTAGCAGCTATTGATGATTATTGCCTAGGCACACAATTCATCAAGGATTGCAAAATGGGGGTATTCTATCACTCCTTTTCAGGTATCAGCCAGAACACTTCTATAGAGAAACTTCTTGATTGCTTTCAGATATAATTTATATAGGAATGTAAGGATAAATGTTTGATTCTTGCCCTTTGTTTACAATTTCAATGAGTTAGGTCCTAGCACAGGGTGATCGTTTTAAGTGCAAATCTAATCATGGCACTCAGATTCCTTCCCACAGCACCTTTGAAAGGCAACCTGCTGCTCTTGAGCTACAGTTGGCGTCCTCAGTGAGGCCTACTAGCCCCTGCATAGTCTTGTCCCAGTCTGCCTCCCAGGTCTATCTTTTCTGGAAATCTCCATGGTACAGCCATTGACCTTCTTTCAGTTACTCAAGCACACCCTGTTCCCTCCTCCACAGAGCCTCTTCCATGGTCGGGAATGCTCTCCCCTTCTCCCCAGCCTCCACCCTCTAGCTCGTCCCTGCTCATCCTTCACATCTCATCATAAGTACCACTCTCTTTGGGAAGCCTTCCCAGCCCCCAATTCTGGGACAGGCTTATTTGTCATATGCTCTCAAAGAATGGTGTTACTTTGCTTCGAAGCACTTATCTCAATTGGTAACCAAGCAGGACTTTATGTGATTTCTCAGTTACTATCGTCTCCTTGCTCCCCAATTCTAAGCCTACTGGAGTTGCCATGTGTGTTTTAGGTCACAATGACCCATCCCTTGCACCAACTGCTGTGCCAGGCTCTCCTAGTCTCTTGGAAATCACGTGTAGAAAGAAGAACGAATGGGTGAGTGTGTGCTTGGGTTCTAATGTGGCTTGCTTTTTCTCATTCGTTCAAAAAGCATTTACAAGCCGGAACAGTTAACTTGTGTTGGGCACCATGCCAGGTGCCAGGGACTCTGACTCGATCACGATCTAATCCAGGAGGTGGGCAAGCAAGCAGACAATTCAGACAGTGTTTATGGTTCCATCACACAGGGGAGCACAGAATGAGAGCACAGCACCTGGGCAGATATGACAACAGGACACACTTAAATTAAAGCAGTACTCGCTGCTGGGTAACAGGCAGTATTATTATTGCCTTTTTAACACAGCTGGATCCAACTGAATGAGGACGTACAGACCAGAATGGTTTTAAAAAAGAGAAAGGGAGACATTTAATTCAATTCAACTCAAGTTTCCCTTACCATAATTTAAGGATTTAAGATTTGCGCCCACAACATGAATTTTATTAAGCTGTTGATGAGAGAATTCTCTTGCCATAAATTCACAACACAAATTAAGATCTTAAGACAAATGAAGGGCCAAAAGGGAAAATTTTTAAACTATTGACTTCACAAAGCTGGAGGAAAACAAGCAAACATACAACAAACTCTCTCAGTAATTCAGACCAAATATAATGGCTAAGTTGCTAGTAAAAACAAAAACTGGATTACAAATTGTCAATATAAGCTATTGGGTATAGCAAATGTTTTAATTAGCATAGATCCCCCCGCCCCCCCCCCAGAAATCCCACTCCACTGGATTTAAGAGTTATGATTACGGAGCTATGATTAAATCAGCTAAAACAATTCTTGCATCATCTGTTTCTTCCACAACATTTAGGACCTTACGGGTAGAAATAGCTTACGTATCTGTATATCTCCAGGGCTTGTCCCATTGCCTGGTATAGACCAAAGGTCAACAATGATAGAAGGAATGAATGGGTGATTTCAAGTAGAAAAGCTTTAAATAACACAGAAGAGATGATGGATTTAAGTAAAGTGACCCTATAATTTATTGCCCAAACTGGGATGCTTCTGAAAGTGGACAAGGATTCTATTTATAACATAAACCTAAACCATCCCAAGCAAACCAGCCCCTCACCCAAGCAATAAGGAACTAAGAGCTGCAGAAAGAACCATCCATTACTTATCTGCTTAAGACTTCGGAGAGGCTTGGGAAATGGCAGGGGTGGGTGGATGGCCGAGATTAAACAGCTCCACAAATGAGGATATTCAAATGGCCAAAACAGATGAAAAGATGCTCAACATCATCTGTCATCAGGGCAATTCAAAATAAAATCATAATGAGATTCCACTACACACCCAAGAGGATGACTAAAATTTAAGACTTGATACTACTATCAATTACCAGCCAAGCTGTAGTAACCCTCCTACATCACAAGTGGAAAGGTAAATTGGTGCATGTGCTTTGGAAAACTGGCAGCATCTACTAAAGCTTAATATACGTAGGTCCTTTGACCTAGCAATCCATCCACAGTAGAAACGCCTACTAGGATCATCAAGAAAAACTTAAGAATATTCAGAGAAGCACCATTCATAACAGTGAAAAACTGGAAGCAACCTGAGGGCCACCAGTGTGTGGCCTATTTGCGGCATATTCAAACAAAACTCTGTACGGCAATGAGAATAAAGAAACTACTACTACACTTAGCAACGTGGCTGAATCTCACAAAGTGCCGAGCAAAAGAAACCGAACGCAATCGAGTACACACTGTATAATTCTGTTTTGTTTTGTTTTTTTAAGATTTTATTTATTTATTCATTTATCCCCCCCTTGCTGCTTGTGCTCGCTGGGTCAGCCAACCATGCTGTGCGGGCGGGCCTGCCCTCACCAGGAGGCCCCGGGAACCGAACCCGGGGCCTCCCATATGGTAAACGGGAGCCCTACTGATTGAGCCACAGCCGCTTCCCTAATTCTGTTTTTATATAAAGTCTAAAAACAATATAAAATTTCTGTCTATGGTCATACAAGTCTCGACAGTGGTTACCCTTGGGAGTGGGACTAAATGGGAGGGAAAGAAGAACCATCAACGTTCTGAATCTAGAGAGTTCACTTTGTGATAATTCCTCGTACTGTATAATTGAGACTGGTGTATTTTTCTTTATGTAACTAACACAAAGTTAATGAAAAAATCTACCTAGGAGATTATATTCTCACACTGTCTTTTTCTCTCAAGAATTCTTTTTTTTTTTTTTTTAAAGATTTATTTATTTACTTTATCCATTTTAAACACCCCCTTCCCCATTTGCTGTTTTGTGTTCATTCGCTGGGCAATTCTCTGTGTCTGTTTCCTGCCATCTCTTCTCTTCCTCTTCCTCCAGTCTTCACCAGGATTCGATCCTGGAGACCTCTGATGTAGGAGAGACGTGTTCTGCCACCTGTGCCACCTCGGTTCCTGGTTTTCGGAGCTTTCGGAGCATCTCGTCTTGTCTCTCCCCTGTTACGTCATCATCTTGCTGCATGGCTCCCGGGGCCTGGCGGCTCACCGGCACACAGAGCCTGGCAGCCCATGCGCCTTCTATATATATATTTTATATTTTACCGGGAAGTCCCGGGGATCGAACCCAGGTCCCTCCATATGGCAGACGGACGCCCAACCATTTGAGCCACATCCGCCCCCTCAAGAATTCTTAACTCAGTAGACATGCTGAGAACAAATCTCTCCATTGAGCTCAGGACTAGCTGCAAGGGCCTATATGGCAGGTACTCAACCAATGTTTGATGAGGATGATGACGATGACACAACATTTCCCCCATCAATGTCTTTCTCCTATCTTTACTCAACATTCTGTTCAGTATCAGACTAATAAAGATGACCAGAAAACAAGAAGTGCTAAGTCACAGAATTAGACCCATTGATGAAGGCTATGACAGAATTTCAAAATTCACTGAGAAACCCTAAAAGCAATTTCCAGGTCTTTACCACAGAACAGTCCAAGAGAGAGTTCAAAACGCTGAAAATTCCGGCTTCTTAGATACTTGGGGGGGAAAAAAAGAGGTGCAGGAAATGAGAAAAGAGGTATAAGAGGTATGAATGTGACTTAGCTGTCAAGAGATAAGTGAAATCATTCATTGTGGAAAGTTAAGAAGCACCAATGCACTCCTTCCTGATTTGTGGGGGTCTTGAACTGTAAGCTCCTCTGAGGCAGGGGCTGCCTCTACCAATTTATATGTCCATTTAGCAACACACCTGCTGCAGGTATGCACGCAATAGTTTTGTTTGCTGTTTGTTTGTTTGTTTGAAACTAATTTATATTCCTCTCTCAAAGTCCACTTTTGTTTCATCCTTCCTTTGTATCTGTGTGACCCAGGAACTGAAGAAATGAGAAAATCCTGCTTCTAGAAACCATGGGTAGGAGAAGTGCCTGTCATGAAAACGCAAAGAATACTTCTTTCAGGAAGATAAATGAATAGGGTTTTTTAGCCTCCCACCAAAAGGAGAAAAATATAATGGGGTGAAAAAGACACCAAGACGGGGAAAAGGGATTACACTAGAAAGGAGAGTGCTACAAGGAGGAACGTTGCGACTATAATTTAATCTTTTGTGAACATCACTCACCTGCACAGTTGATGGTCCCATCACGGTTTCAGTGGGCATCCCTTATCTTCCAGTTCTACATTTCCCATGGAAAATGCAGTAAATCTCTCCTAAAATATACATCTGGCTATGAATAGTATAGGAATAATTCAACTGCACCTGTAGCAGACCTTCCAGAAATAATTTACAATAATTTGTCAGGATTAACCTTTTAATAAAACATAAATTCGTCTAAATTTAAAGCATTTAAAGAGGTGCAGAGGTCCATTTTTATTATACAAATGCTGTATCAGCAGGTTGATAGAGGCAAAAAATACTGACACTGAGAATAACTACTGCTCCACTGGATTTAATCTCCGCTGCTATAAAGTAGAAGTGTGGCATTTCAGCACGGGAAGAAGTGATTCACAACCAACTGCAGCTTTCTTAGTTAGTTAGTCATGGGAATGTCAAGCCCTGAAATTAATGAGGGTCACTTTTTCAGGTCCACATACTTGGCTTGTAAAGACAAATGAGAAGTCTACAGTGCAGCATTTTCAAATGTTTGCAGGCATGTTTTTAATATTCTATAGCCACCTGCATTTGCAGAATTAGAGGACCTTAGATATTCCTAAATACCATTCAGTATAATGCAGAAGAATCCAAATCGCCCAGGGGATAAAAGCTTTCAGTGTTGGAAGCAGTTAATGGATGCTCAATTACTTTCAAACACTGGCCAATATCCTATGCCCATATTTTCCTTTCTTGAAATGGTGGGACTGGAGTAAAATCATCATAATATTCTGGATACTTACATAGACATATCTTTACTAATGTGTTTTGTTTTTTTTTTTTAATTAAATTATGTACAATGAAATGATCAAAATCGATCTAGTACTCCCACTATGGAATTCCTATTTCAGGAATATTCCCACACAGACCACTGTGGACATTCCAGAAGACCATCATATTACAGTGCTAAGAGTTGTCGATGAAGCCAGGATCGGCCTGAAGCTAATACTATGCTTTTGGGCAACTCTTCTAAGTTGCAGGAAAACCTAATAATTAATAGTTTGAGTGCTTTGCCTTTCCTGTATGCAGTGGTAACTACAAAAACCTTAGCCTATTGGAGTACACATAATATTTATAGAGAATATGACAGCTGTGAGATATCCTACTGCAAGTCTCTGGTGCTCAAAAGTATAGGTACCTAACAAATTCTTACATGATAAAATGTAGAGAAACCAAGCCCTGCATGGAAATTTCAATTCTGCGAATCTGAAACATTCCTCAAAACTGACTCCACTTTCCCTTTGACGACCACCCAAATCATAAAGGCAAGCAAAGGACAAGGCTCTCTCCCAGCTCTGTATCTCACTTCCCAGAGCAGGTCAACTAGCTCAGGTGGAAAAAATGGCCCTCACCTCTCTCAGGATCTAAAAAAAATCCCACTCCCAAATTAACCATCTCTAGAGCTTTAAGCAATGTTAACACCAATTGAAATGCCTTACAGCTCAAATCCCGTAGGCAAATCGGTCCTGGCCTCATTTCAAAGAAAGATATTTCAAATTCTGTATTACATATATTTGTCCACCCCACTGTCAGGGCTTTCCAACCAAGTTTTCAAGAGAAAGCAAGTAAAGCTTTATTGGCTCCATCAAGGCTGAAGTCCAGGGCTTGGTACTCAGAGCCATCGCTGAGAACAGAGCCCTATTAACTTGTGAAATAAGGATCTGCAAGCTAAAAAAGCAGCAGTGGTATTCAGCAGCATCATTTAGCATTAAAAGTGAACCTTAGGGGAGCCAATGTGGCTCAGTGGTTGAGCGCCAGCTTCCAAGTACCAGGTCCAGGGTTCAATCCCGGGCCCCAGTCCCCCTCCCCCCCCCAAAAAAAAGTGAATCTTAAATCCATGCTCAGAAATCAGAAAAGGAAAACAAAAAGCCCTCTAGAAAAGTAATGAGGCACAGCTCCTCATCAATCATGGAACACTGATTCCAAGATTTCCTGGTAAGCCATCAGTTAAACAGTATTTCAAATAATAAATATTTCTTGGGTTTGACATATTAACTAGACCTGCCTCTTGGCTCCTTTGACAATGAGAAGTTTCTTACCATTGTCAGATTATCCAAGCTCAGGTCCAAGAAGGAAACTGATAACAAAGGTGCACTTAAAGTGTAAAAAGCCCAATCACACAACTGAGGACCCAATTAGGTTTCTTTACAAATGAAATAAGGGAATAAGCAATGGGGTTTCTTTACAAAGGAAATACAGGAAAAACCAGAATTGTAAATAGATAGGGAAAAACAAATATTTCTATGTTCAAGTCATCAGCTCCTTACTTCTCTCTCTTCCTTCTGCCCCAAATTAGCTATATCCTTTTTCTTAAACTAGATATGGTAGCTGCAGCTTTGAGATTGCTTTCAACCCCACAGGACCCCTGCAGAACAGTTGCCTTAGTTCCACCAGCGGGAAAATATGCACCCATCTATCGCTCCCTGACAGCACACAGGAAAGGGTACAGCTTGTTCTAGAATTTCTGCAGAGATGGTTCGCTTTCCATCCGCATCCTACACAGGACAAAGGGCGATGCAAAATCAGATTCAGAATGTATGGACCAGGACGAAAAGATCTGAAGTGCCCTCTGAGTTCACAGTAGCAAAAGATTACAAATACTGTGAAGCACCCCAAGTCTGAGTCCCTCAAAGAAAATGCCAACTTTTGCCTATTTAAAAATAAGTCAATAATTTTAAAAAAAATTATTTGTGCAACAGATGATTCAAAGGGGGAAAACACTGTCACTCATAGTGATCCAGTCTCATCCAATATTTTAACAGCAACATTGAAAAAGAAGAATAAGAGTTTGTCCAATTAAGTGAATATCTATTTCAGCTAAATGGCTATCCATAAAAATACAAGGGCCTGTTTTAAGTATGATTATATTTTTCCAATTTACATAAATAAGAAAAAAACATTGTATTTATTTATTCTATTAGAAAATAAAATAGCTGCTTTTACTAAGACTGTTTAAAGCTCTGTTGTCAAGGGCTGAGTTAATAATTCTTTTCCAAAGTCCAACTGTGAGTGGGCCAAGGCTTGATACCAACCAACCAAAGTTTAAAAAAAAAAGTTTATAGAAGAACGTTGATCAACATCAGCTTCAATATTCATAAAATTCTTCCTAAGTCTGTAGCAAAAATTTTTGTTCTACCAAAAACTCCCATGCCAACAGTATCCTAAATTCCTAAATTCTTTTTTTTACAAAAAAGAATTTTAATATATAAAAATAGGTTAATGTCCTATTTTTATTTGAAGACTTCAAAATTAAATATGAATATCAGAATATTTTAATAAACTTGGTAATTAAGAAAAAATTCAGAAATCTTTGTTTGCCAATAGAGTTGAAATTATTCATCCTTCCCTTGATATGTGTTTTTCCACAAAGTAGGATCAGAACACTGCTTAATTTATTAGTGAGAGCAATTAACAAACTGACCTGGGGTCACCTGCCCTTTGTTATGAAAATCATCTTACTTAGAATTAGAATCAATGACTACATGTAAATAAAGTCATTCAGGTTATGCAAAAATTCTTAGGAAATGCCAGAGGAAAGCCAATACACCAAAACATATTTACATCATTAGAAAACAGGAAAACAAGACCAAGCCTAGGTGAGCTTTAGTGGGATATGTAAGAAATTTTAGGTAAATACCTCCAGTAATTTATTATTTTTTCACTTCTACCCGAAGTTATGTAAACAAAGAGTTGGTAGAAGCATTTTCCTAACATATTGCTCATATTCCCAAAATTTATGAAAGGATTCAGAAAAGAGAAGTGGCGGGAAAGACTTTATATAGAATAAATGGTCTGTATTGTTCTTCTCCATGATCACAGTCCCCCACTTGATCATAGAATTTGGCTTGATGTTGGCATATGTTGAATGGAAATGTATTAATGGCGTCTCCAAATCCAGTTCAAGAGCTCAAAAAATTTAAGTGAGGATCTCGTAAGTTTTCCCACCTATAAATGCCGGCCTGGTATTTCCTGTGCCCTGGTATGGGGCACAACGAAGCTGCCCTGTTGAACTAATTTAAACAAAATGTCAATTATCTCATTTCCAACAAATAATCAAAACAAGTTTTGCCACAGTGGAAAGCTGCCGTTGGGGAAAACTGTGAAAAAACGACTAGCAAATATAAGGGAGAAATCACTCATTTTTTCTGGAGTTTTGTTTGCAAAAGTCAAGAGTAAATAAGAACTATTTCCAGCCTTCAGTGCTTTGCAAATGTCATCTCACTGCCCTGAGACAAATATTATTCTCATTTTAACTAAGAGGAAGCTGAGACTTACGAGAGGATAAGAAACATGCCCCATACTAAAATCTCAGAGCAATGGAAGTTTTGTCACTGTCCCTAAAATGAACAGGGCATTACATTTTTTCCACAATCTCTGAACAATTTTTTTGTTTAACTGTGTAATTTTTGTTTCAGTTGCATGCCAATAAGTTTATACATGTATCTCATCCAGTAGCTTATAAAATCTGGGTTTATCATCTAGTTAGCAAGAATAATTACTTAAAATAAGGGCCTCCAGATGGTAGAACCATGTGCCGTCCAGTATGGTAGCCACTAGCCAGCCATATGTGGCTTCTGGGCACTTGAAATGAGGCTAGGCCAAATGGAGATGTACTGTAAGTGCAAAACAGACATGGATTTTAAAGGCTTAGTACAACAAAAAGAATATAAAACATCTCCTTAATAATTTTTTATCTTGATTACCTGTTGAAATGATATTTTCAATATATTGAAAAAGACATATTACTAAAAGTAAGTTAACATGGCTTTTTTTCCCCCTTTTTAATACAGTTACTAGAAAATTTAAAATGATATATGTGGCTCACATTTGCAGCTTGCATTATATTCCTAATGGACAGCACTGGAGAAACTTTTAAGGACACTATTGCGTGCCACAAAATGAGTTAGGAAGTTGATTTGAGAGCCCAGGGTACCCAAACAGCTAGTTAAGGCTTTGCTGACACCAAAACTTGTTGATTTTAACTATTCAATCATGAATTCATTCAGTCAACAAATAAGTTTGTATTAAACAAGTGTTAGGTCTCAGGCAAAATAATCCTATATCTTGTATTGGGCTTGTCTCTAGTAAAGTCAATGGAAAATCTTACAGGCAATGTCCAAATCATACCACTAAGTCCTTAGGAGAAATGGCTGTAGCTATTAGTAGTAAAAACCAAATGACACTGGAACATATTTAAAACATGGTTGAGAGAGAAAAGGGGTAATTATAATCCAAGGACTTCATTAATCGGACAACATGAAATGGGTTGACGAAAGCCTTTTAAACTATCCAATGTCAATTTCAATCTTAATCAGAATATAAAATAATCATCCAAATACAAGATTAATTCAATGGGGGAAAAGGTCTCTTTCAAATCTATTTCTCATCCCCACCTACCTGCAGAGCCAAGGTGGAGATGAACTGTGATTTTATTGTAGCCATACTAAAGAAAGGGGAGGGGTCTCAAAGATAAAAGACATGGCAAAGGACAGGTTGGAGTTTTTGATGTTGGAGTTCTGATGCTGAGATTTAATGCTGGAGCCGCAAGAAGTGAACACACAGAGGAGCTTGGTCGTGAGGAAAGAGAGAAGGCCCCGGAAAGAGAAACAAGCTATTTGCCTGATAGTCTACAGCTGGGCTTGTGGCGCTAGCAGAGGCGCTGAACCCAGAGACAAGCAAGCCCCAGGAAGAGAGGAACTCAGGAAGCCTGAACCCTTGCAGACGTCGGCAGCCATCTTGCCCCAACACGTGGCAATAGATTTTGGTGAGGAAAGTAACTTACTCTTTATGGCCTGGTAACTGTGAGCTTCTACCCCAAATAAATACCCTTTATAAAGACCAACAGAATTCTGGTATTTTGCATCAGCACCCCTTTGGCTGACTAATACACTTGCCAAATCTACTAGTGTATTAATATTTCTTTGTGGCATCAGACAACAATGTAAGTGCTTTAAAAATTAAATTTCATAGTAAGTCTTTAAAGAAACCCCAATTTATACCATGTATAGCAACAAAAACCAAATCATCAACAAGGTAACACAGTGCTGCATGGTATAAGGTATAATTTCCCTTTCCTTTGCCACGAGTTTGACAAGATAGGTAAAAAGCTCCAGCAATTTATTTTAACTCCTACTTGGGATTACAATACAACTGAGATTCCTATGTGAATAGTTTAAGGGAAACTTGTCTCCTTAAAGAAGATAAATAAAATGCCTATAAGAAATGCCAAAATATTGGAAAGAATAATGTTTACCACCAGACCAGTCCACAGTCCAGAGAGCCAAGATTGCAGGTATTTTTCTAATGTTTCCCCATATGTAAAAGAAACTGTTCATATTTCCCAAAGACCATGATTCCACAGTTCCCATTCAGGTAAAGTCCCAGTAAATATATTGAGGGTTCTGCTTGAGCAAGATTCAAGCTCATGGTTTCAAAATTACATTTCATGGAAGATTTGAGCAGGGGACCTTTTGTGTTTGATCCAGAAATCCCGTAACACTCTTGTTTAGATATTGTCAGTGCAAAAGGGGAGAGAGTCAGCACCAAGGTACTATCTAATTAAGACATTAACTATTGCCTCAAATAACTTGCTTTTCTTGTTCTGCTAGATAAAGTTTTCTTAGTGCTATTATTAATATTCCAGCACAGCAAAGAGACTGCTACATTAAAAAGCAGGGGAAATCCCAGCTTCGAATACAATAAACCCATAAGAGACTAAGCCTCAGGGGAATTAATAGATCTTGCTGGTCTCACCTCTCTTCCAATGAAATTTTAAATAGAAATGTGTCATGCTCTGAATTGTAGAACCGGCGAAGAAGTCCGTTCAACACTCAGGTGTCTGAGTGCAGAAACATGCACGCTTCACAGAATCCAAGAGCAGAGCAGAAGATTTTAACTATTCAATCATTAATCCATTGAGTCAACAAGTATGTATTGCCCCTCAGAGAGCACACATTCTATGAGTTTCTTAGGGCCGCTATGACAAAACACCACAAACTACTTACAACAACAGAAATGTATTCTCTCACAGCTCTGGAGGCTAGAAGTCCAAAATCCAGGGCTGCTTTCCCTCTGGAGGCTCTGGGGGAGGATCCTGCCTGCCTCGTCTAACTTCTGGTGGTGACAGCATTCGTTGGAGCTCCTTGGCTTAGAGCCACATACCTCTAGGCTCTGCCTCCTTCACATTGCCTTCTCTTCTTTTTGTGTGTGCTGTCCCTCTGCCTCTCTATTACAAGGACACTTGGGATTGCATTTAGAACCCGCTGGTATAGTCCAGGATAATGTCCCAATGCCAAGATCCTTGATTTAATCACATTTGCAAAGACCCTTTGCCTTATAACATTTACAGGTTCCAGAGATCACAACCTGATCATCTTTGGCGAGTGGAGGATGGCATTACTCGGCCGCCCACGCAGCCTCTATGGGGAGGCTGGGCTACCATCAATGAAACTGACATGACTGGAACCCAAGCAAAACAGCACATAAATAAGTCTAAACTGTGTGATATCAAAAAAACGTTCAGGTTCAACATAAGAAAATCAGTCAATGTAATATACCATATTAACAAACTGAACGAAAAAAACCACATGATCATCTCGATAGATGCAGAAAAGGCATTCGACAAAATCCAGCACCCTTTTTTTTATAAAAACACTTCAAAAGATAGCAATAAAAGGAAAATTCCTCAATATGATAAAAAGCATATATGAAACACCCGCAGCCAATATCATACTCAATGGGGAAAGGTTGAAAGCTTTCCCTCTAAGATCAGGAATAAGACAAGGATGCCCACTGTCACCACTGTTTTCAACATTGTACTAGAAATTCTAGCTAGGGCAATTAGACAAGAAAAAAAAAGAAAAATTAAAGGCATCCAAATCGGAAAAGAGGAAGTAAAACTCTCACTATTTGCTGATGACATGATCCTGTACTTAGAAAACCCTGAAGTATCCACGACAAAGCTACTTGAACTAATAAATGAATTCAGCAAAGTGGCAGGATATAAGATCAACATACAAAAATCAGTAATGTTTTTATATACTAGTTCTGAACAACCTGAGGAGGAAATCAGGGGGAAAATTCCATTTTCAATAGCAACAGAAAGACTCAAATACCTAGGAGTTAATTTAACCAAAGAAGTACGGGACCTATATGCAGAAAACTACAAAACAATGCTAAAAGAAATTTTAAAAGACCTAAACAAATGGAAAGACATTCCGTGTTCATGGATTGGAAGAATAAATATCGTGAAGATGTCAATCTTGCCCAAACTGGTTTATAGATTCAATGCAATACCAATCAAAATCCCAACAGCTTACTTTACAGAATTAGAGAAGGCAATTACCAAATTCATCTGGAAGGGTAAGTGCACCCAAATAGCCAAAAACATTCGAAAAAAGTAGAGCGACGTGGGAGGAATTTCACTGCCTGACCTTAAAACATATTACAAAGCTACAGTGGTCAAAACAGCATGGTACTGGCATAAAGATAGACACATCGATCAGTGGAATAGAATTGAGAACCCAGAAATAAACCCTCACCTATACAGTCAACTGGTTTTTGGCAAACCTACCAAGCCCACACTAACAGGAAAAAACAGTCTCTTCAACAAATGGTGTTGGGAGAACTGGATATCTATAACCAAAAGAATGAAATAGGACCCCTATCTCACCCCCTATACAAGAATCAACTCAAAATGGATCAAAGATCTAAACATAAAGGCCAGGACCATAAAACTACTAGAAGAAAATGTAGGGAAACATCTTCAAGACCTTGTAGTAGGTGGTGGTTTCTTGGACCTTACACCCAAAGCACGTGCAACAAAAGAAAAAGTAGATAAATGGGACCTCCTCAAAATTAAACACTTTTGCACCTCACAGGACTTTGTCAGAAGGGTGAAAAGGCAGCCAACTCAATGGGAAAAAATATTTGGAAATCAAATATCTGATAAGGGTTTCATATCCAGGATATATAAAGAGATGTTACAACTCAACAATAAAAAGACAAATGACCCAATTAAAAAATGGGCCAAAGACTTGAATAGACATTTCTCTGAAGAAGAAATACAAATGGCAAAAAAACACATGAAGAAATGCTCAACATCACTCATGATTAGGGAACTGCAAATCAAAACTACAGTGAGGTATCATTTCACACTTATCAGAATGGCCACTATTAAAAAGACAGAGAACTACAAGTGTAGGAGAGGATGTGGAGAGATAGGCAGGAACACTTCTTCACTGTTGGTGGGAATGCAGGATGGTACAACCACTATGGAGGACTGTTTGGCAGTTCCTAAAGAAGTTGAATATAGACTTGCCACGTGACCCTGCAATACCACTACTGGGTATATACCCAGAAGAACTGAGAGCAGTGACACAAACAGACATCTGCACACCAATGCTCATAGCCACATCATTCACCATTGCCAAAAGTTGGAAACAACCCAGGTGTCCATCAACAGATGAATGGATAAACAAACTGTGGTCTATTCACACGATGGAATATTAATGCAGCTTTAAGAAGAAATGAAGTCGTAAAGCATAAGACAACATGGATGAACCTGGAGGACATTATGGTGAGCGAAGCAAGCCAGACACAAAAGGACAAATACTGTGTGAATGCGTTACTATGAACCAAATATATTGTGTAACATATTGTTTTATTAAAAAAAAAATTTATATGTATACAGTATATTTAATTGAGAAATGTATATATTTAGTCATCTGTGTTTACTTTTTAGTTTTTAATTGTTTATATTTTCAATTATTAAAAGGAATAAAATAAAGTTTAAAAAAAAAAACCAAAATGTTCAGCGGGGAGGAGCGGGTGTAGCTCAGTGCTTGAGCACCTGCTTCCCAAGTACCAGATCTTGTTCCTCGGTACCACCTAAATTATACATATATTAAAAAATAAAAATACTTTTTTATAAAAACCTGCAGCCTGCGTTTCAGAAACGTGGTCCATGCTGACTCAACCAGGACAGTTGAGGGACCAGATAAGGCTCTGCTTACCCTCACTCAGTTCTCAAAGGATTTTCTGAGCTGGTAAAGGGCCATTCTCAGCCCCACAGCGATCGCCATTCTGGCTTCTCTCCACGTTCCACATCTTTACTTTACCTCAACTCCTTCACGTTTCTGTTGCACCCCACTATGACTGTGCACAGTTTCGGGGTTTGTTTTATTTTTGTCTTGAAGCCATTCTTTTCATAGCTATACCCAGCAATTACCTTTGGCTTGCCCTGAGAGATACAGAGAGATTTCTGCTGCCCCAAATTATTACCACTCCAGGACAAAATTCCTCACCTTCCTTCTTTGGATTAAAGCCCACCGTTTAAATTCAAATATTATTTTGTAGTAGATTACCCATTAAATCATGAAGTTACCGAATCTTTGTGAAAGAAACTTTCAGGGTCCTTATTTCCCCAATGCGTGTTTCTCAAAAGATGTGAACTGTGGAGTTTTGTTAATGGGTATTCCATGAGTTTAGAAAATACAACAGACAAACAAGCTCCATGTTTGAGAAGTTAAACAAGTTAAACCGTAACATCAGACACCTCAGGGCTTTGCTGGGGTCTGGGCAGCCTCTGAAGGGAGCTCTGTGCATGGGCCTCAGAGTTCCCCAAACTTATTTGTTCGCAGATGCCTCTTTTCCTCTTCAGTGTCTTGACGGCAGGAAACGTCCGTTTTCTGCTCAACTTTGTATTCCCAGCATCTAGTCCAGTCTGGCACATAATAGGTTCTCAAGGGCTATTGACCAACTGAGTGGCTGGGGGGTGGGGGAGGGACTAGCGTTTTGAGAGACCCAAATCCTCTGAACATCCACAGTTAAGGTAGCCAAGGCGAGGCGAGAACAAAGGAAAAGGAAAGAGAGGGGTTGGAAGGATGGGGAGCTACAGGCAGGGGCGGGCCAATTTCCCCTACTTGGCAATTTTGCTTGGTGCTAGTTCTAATGAGTTAGTTGATACTGAGACTATTTGCACATCCCTTACGCTGCATTTTTGCTGGCCAGGTAGCATGGCCCAGTGTTTTAGTCAGACACACCTGGGATCAACTAGCAGCTCTGCCACTTACTAACACCTTCTGTTTCCTCATTTGCAAAATGTGGCTAACAATGCCTACTTTATGGGGTCGTTGACAGGTTTAGAGACCATTTCCCGAAGTCTAGCATATAGGGATCTCTGAAAAGTTCCTGTTACTATTTACTTTTATCTCCCAAGAGCTTTGCAAAATGCTTTACATAAGCATGTGATGTAGGAATATTACTTAATTGATGCACTATTCCCTACAATCAATAGTTTATTTCTTCCCTTTCCCTCCTTGCCTTTCTTCTTTTTTCTCTTCCTTCCGTATCAATTAGGTAAAATACAGTCACACACTTCAAAATACAAAAGGTACACAAGCTTATACCATGAAAACTCCCCCTCCTTTCATTGTGTCCGGGCCTCCAGTTCCCCACACCGAAGCATCCAATTTTATTAGCAACTGAGTTTCAAACAACAGTTGCTTGTAAATTAAGTGCAGAATAATATATTGCTCACTCTGGGTTTAAGCAACTCAAAACAAAATGCTACAGTATTATTCACTCACTCCTGAAAATCTCCCAGCAGGCTAACAACCTATTTTAGCTCGTTTGTTAAGATTCCTTATGTGGATTCATCAAAATAGTCTGGCTAATAAAGAATTAACATATATATTATTCATGCATCACCAGTTTTCAAAGAATCAGAACACTAAGATATATTTAACATAAAATGGTACTCGGCATAGCTTAGTAATTTTTAGATTGAGAGGTTCTGTATTCGATCATACTTCAGGGATGGAAACCAGTGCAATGCCCTGGAGAAGGACAGAAGTGATGGAAAATGGAGAGTTCTGATTTTGGAAATATTCTGCATGCCTTCTTTCTTTTTAAGCAGCAGTATGTTAGGATCCAAGATCATTCCATCAGAACAAAGAAGTAGAATTTGCGACCACTGGGGCAGGCCACGATCTACTGAAGTTGGCCAACCCCGAGGACCGAGGTCTAAAGAGGGAGGAAACCAAAGTAAAGAAGCAATGTCAGGATAGAAGTAGGCTGGGCACAAAACCATCCAGGAACACAAAAGGTCAGGATATGCAAAGATAAACCATTTGAATCTGCAGAACAGGTCATTGCATTTGTATAACTAAATTAGGATCGGTAGGTAAATAATGACCTAAACTGATGTAGGGTCACCAGTCAGAAAATAAGGCAGAAAAGTCATCTGGACAGACCTGAGGGCAGAGAGCCTTGGATGCTCAGATCTGAGCCCCTTTTCTGTACACCTGGATCTACCCGTGTTCCAGAAGTAATCTAATGAGCATGAGTTAGCCAAACCCATCCCGGGCTCCAGAAGCCTCAGCATGAACAAACACAAGGAACTCACATCACAGATGTGACTTTAGGATTTTTTTTTTATTAACAGACATTTATTTATTGGGATGTGAGCCCCAGGGAGGGTCTCCTCCTGGCATAATAAACTGTTTTGCAGAAAAAAAAAAAAAAAAAAAATGATGTGACGTTAGGAAAATGGTAGCATGACACTTCTTGTTCTTGTTTGCTTGCTTCTCTAATATACTCTATGGCCCTTTTGCAAGAAAGCTACACTATATATTTAGGGATAGTAGTTTAATTATTAGCAAAAGTAAAAAATGATAATTGAATCTGGCTGCAAAGTCAGGCAGAAATCAACAGAAATTTTCAAAGGAAAACATTCCATGAGCTTTCACCTAAAGTCCCACGCTGACACAAATGCTAAAAATTTATTATGATAAAACAAATATTTATTTATCATAAAGACAGAATGACAAGTGAATTTTATTTATTCTTTGAACTATGTAGTAGTCTGCAAAAAATAAAATAAACTGAAAACATATGCTGGTAATTTTGTGTTACATGACCATATAATTTATTCTAATCACTAAAGTCAAATGCGTAGGAAGTATTTCAACAGGGTTGTCATATGCCTAATTCTGCCAGCTCCTGGTGGGCTCTCCAGAAGACACTGATCCCTCATTAGGAACCAGCATTCTGGCTATGGGAGTACAATGTGATACTTTTCCAGAGGGAGGGAACAGAGGGGAAGGGAAAGCTTTCCAGAATGTCAGTTTGCTATCATAGCTAAATAGAAGTGGGGCCATAGGGTCAAACCACTACCCAGAGAAAGAAGAACTGCCCACCTTTAGATGCTCTGTGTTTTCAGACAATTTCTTTCCTCCTCATCTCATTTGCATCTCAACGTTCTTTGGAGGAAATAAAGTAAAGGCCTCAATTATGCACCTTAATAGCCTAGCTCACGTACTAATATCGAGGGTTCGCCCTTTGATCCAAGAGCTGTGCAGACATGGGTCCAGTGCACAAAACGAGGCACTAGCCTAAGCTATGGGACTTCCAGTGTGGGGTGTTAAGGGAGATTCAAGTTCTCTTCTCTCTTCCAAGCCAGTATCGTAAAACAGGGGCTCAGGTGGTCTGTCAATTGTAAGAAACCCAACTATCAGAAGACCAAGTTCAACCAGGGTATACCTAGGCCCAGGGGAAAGGACGCAGAACACGTGTGGCTTGGCCTAGTTCTGCGCTAGGCCTCCAGAGAAGAGGTCCTGTTCTCCCTGTTGGGTGTGAGATCCAGAGGCCAGTAAGACCCAGTCATGGGAAGATGGAAGGAAGGCACCAACCAGGCCACTTGAATCTGCCTCCAGCCTAGACCCTGTGGAAAAAAGTATGTGAAGTCCCTAGAGAGTGGAAGGGGCTCAAGCAATTAGGCACCCCCCTCCCACATCAGAGGTCCCGGGTTCAGCTCCCAGTGCCTTCTAAAGAAACCAGGAAGGGGGACGGATATGGCTCAGATGGTTGGGTGTCCATCTCCCACATGGAGGGGACTGGGTTCAATCCCCGGGACCTCCCGGTAAAATAAAGAAAAATATAGAAGGCGCTCGGGCTGCCAGTCCCCTCGCACGAGCGTGCCGTCAGGGCCCGAGTCCCCAGGCCCCGCACCTGGGTGCGCCACCAGGCCCTGCATGCGGGTGTGCCAGGCCCCGCCAAGCCATGCAGCAAGATGATGATGTAACAGGAGAGTGACACAAAGGGAGAGCCAAGAAGAGATGCACCAAAAAACCAGGAACTAAGGTGGCACAAGTGGCAGAATGCCTCTCTCCCACATCGGAGGTTCCCAGGATCGAATTCTGGTGAAGATAGGAGGAGAAGGATGAGAAGAGAAGGCAGGAAACAGACACAGAGAATTGCCCAGCGAATGGACACACAGAAAAAACAGCTAAAACGGGGTTGGAGGGGGGGTGGATAAAAGTTAAATAAATAAATCTTTAATAAAAAAAAAAAAAAGGAAACCAGGAAGACAAACAGACATAGCAGGTGAAAAACAACAAGAGGGTGGGGAGAAATAAATAAAATAAATATTTAAAAAAAAAAGAAGAAGAAGAAGTCCCTAGCGGTTCGTCATGGTCCAGACCAGCTGCTCCCCAAAGTGGACAGATAGATCAGAACAGGAGCTACAGTTACAGGTATTCCTAGAAGCCCTTTGGCACCTGTGCCTCAGGAACAAAGCAAGCAGGAGCCACAGGGTAGTCTTCAATCCAGGGTTTCATTTCAGAAATTGTGGATCTGCTGAAAGCTCTTCCTTGGAGACCTGACTTGAAGGAGAAACAAGATGAAAGGATGATCCAAAAATCTTTTTTTTTTTTTTGCTGTAGAATGAGGATCCTATGAACAGTGTTACTTATCACCTTTTGAGAGTTCATTAGGAATAATGAAGCCATCCAATTAAAATCTAACATGTAAAACTCTCGAAAACTGACTAGTTCCGCCATCATGCCTGCTTGTCAACTGCCGCTTGCATGGGAAGCGGCTGTGGCTCAATCAGTGGGGCTCCCGTTTACCATATGGGAGGCCCCGGGTTCGGTTCCCGGGGCCTCCTGGAGAAGGCAAGCCCGCCCGCACGGCGTGGTTAGCTGACCCAGCGAGCACAAGCAGCAAGGGGGGGATAAATGAATAAATAAATAAAATCTTTTAAAAAAAAAAACAACTGCTGCTTGCAACACAATCTCTCTCAGGGATCTAAAACACCAGTGAAGCAGGCCATCCTCTTTTTCAAAATATAGTCTCAGGACTTGCAAAATACGAAAATAGCATATCAATGTGAAACTAAATAGCTTATCAGGTTGGAGAGGGGTTCCCAAGGGGAAGTTCACTCTCAGGTTTACATTGCTGGTCCCTAATTTCTAGTGCAAAATCAATAGATTTGTGTTGTACTATTTTCTAGCTTGCTTACAGGCTATACACTTCTTTGGACCCCCATTTCTTCACTGATAACATGAGAATGTCACCAATCCCTACTACATGGGATTCAGGTGAGATCAAATAAGATGACATAAGATACTACCAACCAAATGTTTGAGATTTCTGTAATGGTTATTACTTTTCAGAGAAACTAAATACTAAATTATCAATTTTAGATGTATACTTCATACCAACTAAGACCAGTATTTAAGAAATCTAAGTTTCTCTTCTTGATTTTCTCCATCTCTAAAATGAAATTACCCACAATGAGACAATTACTGGAGTTGTTTGGTTTAAAAAAAAAAAAATGCTGGAGGGCAGATGTGGCTCAAATGGTTGGGTGTCCGTCTCCCAAATGGAGGGACCTGGGTTCAATCCCAGGACCTCCCAGTAAAAACAAACAAACAAACAAAAAAAAACCACAAAAATATGGTATTATTCAAAATATTATTATTAAAACTACAATGAAAAAATTCAACGTATCATACTCTATAATAGTATCTACACTAATATTTAAAGGAAGAAAACAGAAAGTAATCCCTATAATTTTTGGAGCCAGAAATTCACAGAAATTGACTTCAAACATAATTTTCCCCTCACAATTACTTGAAACTATGTCCATATTATCAGAGCTATTTGTTGCTGTTACATTGTTAGTTTGCCAGGGCAAATGTCACACAGACAACAAGAATTTATTGTCTCAGCTCTAGAGGCTAGAAGTTCAACATCAAAGTATTAGCAGGACATGCTTTCTCCCAGAATCTGTAGCATCCTGACCACCCTCGGTCCCACGGCCGTCTCTCTCCTTGCATCATCTCCTCTAGTTTATGCTGACTTCTCACTTCCACTTCAGTGTCCAATTTCCTTTGCCTATAAGGACGCCAGTCATATTGAACTAAGTCCCACCTCCATTCAGCTCAGCAGCACTTTAATAATGGCATCTCCAAAGGACTAGTCACAATTGGGTTCACACCCACAGGAGGTGGTGGGAGAGGGCTGGGGAGTGGGAATATGATTCAATCCCCAACACATTCTACTTACAAAAAGGTTTGCTTCAGATGTCCAGGGATTCCTAAGCGTAAGTCATTCCACTGATAATAAACACACTGACCCACATGTTCTAGACTTCAAGCAAATGAGGACAGCATCAAATGCCCTGTACTAAATGTGTACATAGCCCAATCCATATGTACGCTATACCTCACAATTTTTTAAAAAAATTTAAGAGTTAATAAGGTACAACTATGAAACTACACTCTTGTTTGGTTCGTTTGTTTTAAATCGAAGCACAAATGATTTTTCTCAGGTTTTTCTCAAGATGCCCAATGCTTAACATAGTCTAAATATCTTTCTACATCTTAAGCCAAGGATTTGGTGGCTGTTAAGTTACACTTAACCAAGATTATAAAACATCGATTCTAGAATGCCACAAGAGTTACATGTTGGCTCATATGAAAGGAATGCTGAGGCTTGCTTGTTCAGAGTCACTTACCAAAGCTGTGCTTATTTTGCTATTCATTTGAATAGGTTAATTTTCAGAATATCTGAATGTGACCTGCAGAAAATACATTAGTAACCTGAATTTGTATAGAATGGATTCTTTCTGTTAGAGTCTGTGGCTATCTTTTTAATCAGTATTATTATATAGAGCACTTTGTATTTTGAAAATGTGAGCTTTAACCACTGGTGCACCCTTCTCTGACACACGGACACGCGGCTGACTCTGTTGGTTGCCTATTGAGCCACCCTTCCTTCTATTTTGTTCTGACACTGAGCACCGATGTGCATCATGGGCTCTTTCTCAGGCCCAATGTGGAAAGGCGATGAGCATAAGCCACTCAGGGTCATCACCTTCCCCTTGCCAGGGACTGGTATTGATGGCGGGCTTCTGAAGTTACCCCGGGCCAGCTACCAGAGGGCTGCTGTGCAATTTCCCTCACTCTGAAAAAGACATCAAAGGTGATGCTGTGGAGACACTGGAACCCTCACACGTGTAAAATGGGGTTGCCACTCCGGAAAACAGTTTGGCAAGTTCTTTAAAAGTTAAACATAAGTTTGTCATACCTCCCAGCACTTCCACTATGCAAGAGAAATGAAGACATATATCCACACAAACCCTTATATATGAATATTCACAGCAGTATTATTCATGATAGCTAAAAAATGTCAAGAACCCACATGTCCATCAACTGGTGAAGAGATCAACAAAATAGGGTAAATCATACACTGGAATAATACTCAAATATTAAAAGGAAACACACTAAAAAAAATGAACATGTTGACACATGCTTCAACATGGACAAACCTCAAAAACTTTATGCTACATGATAAAAGTCCAATCCAAAAGCATACTTAATATGTATGGTTCCATTTATATGAAATATCCAGGAAAGGCAAATCTATAGAGACACAAAGTATTTTAGTACTTGCCTGGGGCCTGTGGGTGGGAAGAGGAATTGACTGAACATGGGCACAAGGAATCTTTATGGGGAGACAGAAAAGTTCTAAAAATGGTATCAGCTGCATACCCTGTAAATTTGTATACAAAAAATGCTGAATTATCCACTTTTAAAAGAAAGGTACATAAGTCAAGGACTCACTACCTGATTTCTGAAACTGTTAAGTAAAAACACGAAGCTGGAAGCTGATGCACTATCTTGGCTGAGGCCAAGAAAACCAGCTCAACAGAAGCCATGGCATTACTGAGCTGCTACATTAGCAGGAACAGCTCTACTCTGAATTCCTTTCATGTGAAACAAGCAAACAAACAAAAATCCTCTCTGTTTAAGCCACTTTTAGTTGGGAATTTTTCTTACTTGAAGTCAAAAGCATCCTGACTGTTCAGAGTGTAAAATATAATCACCAGAGCCTCTTCAGTGGTATTTTAGGATTTAGATATAAATTTAATTTTGGGAAAAGAATAGAGTTTTGAAAAAATGCATTTGTGGTGATATACATATGCTCAGGCATTTCTAACTAGGCAGTGTGCAAGTATCATGTATGTTATGGTATGTTTAAAATAGCATCTATTGGGGAGCAGATAT
The DNA here is from genome assembly GCA_026826555.1 of Tolypeutes matacus. Taxonomy (NCBI): domain Eukaryota; kingdom Metazoa; phylum Chordata; class Mammalia; order Cingulata; family Chlamyphoridae; genus Tolypeutes; species Tolypeutes matacus. Next base: position 5,660,940 of record JAKSZT010054400.1, read on the forward strand.
GGCTCAAGTGGTTGAACACCTGCTTCCCACATGGGAGGTCCTGGGTTCAGTTGCCAGAGCCTCCTAAAAACAAACAAACAAACAGCGAGGAAACAAACGAAAAAACCAACTCAAGGGAGCCAACAGAGCTCAGTGGTTGAATGCCAGCTTCCCACATATGAGGTCCTGGGTTCAATCCCCGACCCCAGTACCTCACGCACACACACACAAAATAGCACCTATTATTTCTTCTGTATTAAAACTGTATTTCAGGTCCTGCCCAATCAAGATGGCAGAGTGAGATGCTTTAGCGCTCCATCCCCCCACAGAAGCATTGAAGAATCAGTGAGAATGGACAGAAACATCTTTCTCAAAGCTCCAAAAAATATGTTAAAGGACTGCAGTAATAGGATAAGTGCCAAATTAAGAAAAAGGCAACTTAAAAGTGGTAAAATCTGGGAAGCGGATGTGGCTCAAACAGATGGGCGCCCACCTACCACATGGGAGGTCCCGGGTTCGGTTACTGGTGCCTCCTAAAGAAGATGAGCAAGACAGTGAGCTGAGCAAGACAGTGCGCTGACACAATGGGCTGGCACGGAGAGCTGATTCAACGAGATAATGCAATGAGGAGAAACGAGGGGGGAACACAGTAAGAGACACAACAAGCAGGGAGCGGAAGTGGCTCAAGCGATTGGGTGACTCCCTCCCACATGGGAGGTCCCGGGTTCAGTTTCCAGTGGCCCCTAAAAAGAAGATGAGCAGACACAGAGCAGACAATGAGTACAAATAACGAAGGGGGGAGAAAGAAAATAATTAAATAAATCTTTAAAAAAAAAAAAAGTGGTAAAATCTCCTGACTGACCCCTCTTCCACTCTTCAACAGCTTGGCAAGGAACCGGCACACATTCCAGCACAGATTCCTGGCCCCAATGCCAGAGGGAGCTGAGTAACCCACGAGTACATACTAGGAACACTTATGCCTGGCCCAGTGTGCCTGGTGGAGGCCTAAGAAATGCACCATCCCAGAACTTGCCCTGCATGTAAAAGGCAGCTCACCGAGCTCTCCTACAGAACACAGGGACATCCTACAGAACACAGGGACAGCAGTCAAGTAGCTGCCTGGGGCAAGGGATTGCTAGCTGTGTTGTCCTTCAGTGCCTAGGACAGTGAGGAATCTGTTTCCTAGGGAAGAGGGGAGACTCGGAACCATGTCAATGGGGAATTCCTAGGGCCACGAGCACATACCCAAGAGAAAACCCATGTGCAGCATGGATAAGGGAGAAAGGAATCAGGGAGCCTCTACACTTTGGCCTGGAGCTATTCTCTGAACTCACTGTATGGCCAAGCCCTGAAGGAGGCACTTGCATGAGTCAATATGCAAAGACTGGGAAGGGTGTTTTCTTTTTCTTCCTCTTTTCCTCCTCTTCCTTCTTTTTTTTTTTTTTTTTTTTTGGTTTGTTTCTGCCATACAAGGAAAGCTCTGTCATAACACTACTGGACACAATAAGGAACAGATACCTCAGAGTCTAAATTCCTGTGACAACACAATAAAATAGCAAATATCTAGGCTTCAACCAAAGGTTATAAAACACACAAATAGGAAGCAATAGTGCAGGCAAAGAAGATCAAAGCATTAGAAACCATCAATGAGGGGGACCAGACCTGGGACATATCAGACAAAGATTTTTTTAAATGGTCTTAAATACATTTAAAGAACTAAAGGAAAATATGGACAAAGAATTAAAGAAAATCAGGAAAATGACAGGGGAACACAAAGAGAAAATCAACAGAGTTGGAAATTATGAAAAGGAACCAAACAGAGCTGAAGATCACAGAAATAGAAATTAAAAACTCCCAAGAGGGATTCAACAGCAGATTGGAGCTGGCAGAAAAAAAGAAAAGAAAAAAAAAAAAAAAATCAGAGAACTTGAAGATAAGACAATTAAAATTATTGGTCTGAGGAAAAGAAAGAAAAATGAAGAAAAGTGAACAGAGTCTGAGGAACTTGTGGGACCCCATCAAGCATACCAATATATGCAATGGGTAAGTCCCAGAAAGAGAAGAGAGGGAGAACGGGGCAGAGAGAATCTTCAGAGAAATAATGGCTGAAAACTTCCCCAATTTAACAAAAGACATGAATGTGCACATCCAAGATATTCAACAAACTCCAAACAGGATAAACCTAAAAAGACCATGCTGTGAAATATTTTAATCAAACTGCCAAATGCCAGAGATTAGGAGAGAATTCGGAAAGCCACAAGAGAAAAGCATCATGTCACAGACAAGGGTGCCTCAATAAGATTAAATGTCAACTTCTCATCAGAAACCATGGAGGGAAGCAGATGTGGCTCAAGTGATTGGGCCACATGGGAGGTCCCAGGTTCGGTTCTGGTGCCTTCTAAAAAGAAGACCAGAAAACGACAAAACAACAAGGGGGTGAGGAGAAATAAATAAAACATGTTTTTTTTAAGTTAAAAAAAAAAAAAGAAACCATGGAAAGTGTTGAAAGCAAAAATCTGCCAACCAAGAATTCTATAATTGGCAAAACTGTCTTTCAAAAATGGGGGAGAGATTAAAACATTCCCAGATAAACAAAAGCCGAGGGAGTTCATCACCACTAGACCAACTCTACAAGAGATGTTGAAAAGAGTTCTGCAGGTTGAAAGGAAAGGACAATAGACAACAGATCAAAGGCATGTGAAGAAATAAAGAGCCTCAGGTGAGGCTAATGACACAGGTAAATATAAATGCCAGTACTATTGTGTTTTTGGTTTGTAACTCCACTTTTTTTTTTTTTTTACTTTCTATTGAATCTAAAAGGCAAATACATAAAATGTAAGGAGAAATCAGTGGTTTTAGGCTTGTAATGAATACACATGCAATTTGTGACAAAAACTACATTAAGGTGGGGGACGGAGGAACATAGGAATATATTTTGTGTATACCATTGAAGTTAAGTTGGTATTGAAGCAAAAGCGATCATTATAGATTTAGGATGTTAAATTCAAGCCCCATGGTAACTACAAAGGAAATATTGGAGAATATGCAAGTTCACAGAGACAGAAATTAGAGCACAGGTTGCCAGGGGCAGGGGAAATGGAAAGTTAATGCATAATGGGTGCAGGGTTTCTGTCTGGGGACACGGGAAAGTTTTAGTAACAGAAGGTGGTGAGAGTGCCACACATTGTGAATGTGATTTCTCCCACTGAATGGTATGCTTGGGAGTGGCTGAGATGCGGAAGTCTATAGTCTATATTGTATATATGTTCTTACAATTAGGAAAAAAAAAGAAAAGAGCAACTAATGAGACAACGATAACTAAACACAATACATGATCCTGACTGGGATCTAGCAAGGGAGGCGAAAAGGCTCAAAGAGACAATTTTGGGACATATGAAAAAACTGGATAGATAAGATTTATAGGAATGTCAAATTTTTTTTAACTGGATAACTACAATTAAGGTGGTTACATAAGCAAATATCCTTGTTCATAGGAAATTCACGTGGCAGTAGTAAGTACTCAGGGAGCATGATATATACAACCTACTTCAGGTGTCCAGAGAATGAATAGATAGATAGGCAGACAGACAGACAAGTGGATACAATGACTGAGCAAATGTGGCAAAATATTAAAATTGGTAGATCTGAGCATCTGGGGGTTAGTGGTATGTTGGAGTTCTCTGTATGGGGCTTGTAATATTTTTGAAACTGTCCTATAAATTTTGAAAGTATTTCAAATAAAATGTTAAAAGAAAAAACAAAACTATCTGAATCTGAGACTGAACTAGCACTCGCTGCAGCCGTATCTCCCAACCCCTGCTCTTTGGGCTCAGCCTGGATGAAATGGCTTAAGCATCCTCAATACAGTCCAGTTATCATCCCGTGTGTTTCACATATCCATGTTTTCACATGGCGTATTTTTCATGTATATTGAAGGTTCTTCCTTTCTTTGACCACAAGTCAAAAATGGCATGCATCTTTTAAATCTCAACTCAGGAAAGTCTTTCTTGACCCCAATAATCACTCCCTCCCCTACTTTAATTCTAAACTTCGCACATACCCCTATTATAACTTATATCCCATGATATTGGGATTTGTTTTATTATTCCTCTCTCCCCCTTTGGGAAGGCAAAGGGCTTGAAGTTAAAAGACCAGTTAGGTGACTGGACAAATCACTTTTACCTTCTGAGTCTCAACGTCTTCTGTAAGGATAAACACGTATATTGCCATCCCACTGCTCTCTCTTAGGCTACTATGAGGCTTAACTAAGTAATGTATGTGAAAGCAATTATAAATTATGACGACCGACAACTCTTAGTTAGAAGAGATGAGATTCTTTTACTGTATGTAATAGACTGTGCAGCTGAGGAAAAAGTGAACTCACCATTCCACCAAACTGCTCCTGCCAAGACCTTCAATGAGTACTGACCACTATGTCCAAACCTTAAGATCTATTCTCAATTCTCACCTTTTATTAATCTATCAGGAATATTTGCTATAGATGGTCTTCATTCCCCCTGGAAATACTTTCTTTGCTGGACTTCCACCTTGGTGTCACAGCCCCTTCTCTTTATTGTTTTTTTTTTTTTTAAGATTTATTTTATTTATTTATTCCCGCCGCAGCCCCCTCCCACCCCCGTTGTTTGCGCTCGCTGTGTCCATTTGTTGTATGCTCGTTGTCTTTTTAGGAGGCACTGGGAACCGAACCTAGGATCTCCCATGTAGGAGGGAAGCACCCTATCACTTGGGTCACCTCCTCTCCCTGCTTGTTGTGTCTCTCATTGTGTTTCCTCATTGTGTCTCTTCTCTGCGTCATCTTGTTGTGTCAGCTCGCAATGCCAGCCCATCGTGTCAGCTTGCTGCCTTGCTTGTCTTCTTTAGGAGGCACCGGGAACCGAACCCAGGACCTCCCATGTGGTAGGCGGGTGCCCAACTGCTTGAGCCACATCCGCTTCCCCTCTTTATTCTTTTCTTGTTCCTCCTCCTTTTCCCCCACTCTAAATCGAGAGGGCCTTGGGGTTCAATTCTAGACCTCTTTTCTTTCTACACTCATTGCCTTGCTGATCTCATCCAGTCTCAGGGCTTTGAATCATGTTTCATTGCTTTCGGCTCACAAATTGTTATCCCTTTTTTTTTTTTTTTTTGAGGTGCCGGGGCCAGGGATTGAACCCAAGACCTCATATGTGAGAAGCCAGTGCTCAACCACTGAGCCACATCAGCTTCCTTTAGTTGGTTTTTTCATTTGTTTTGCTCATTGTTTGTTTTTGTTTTTTTCAGGAGGCACCAGGAACCAAACCCAGGACCTCCCATGTGGGAGGTGGGCGCTCAACTGCTTGAGTCACATCCGCTCCCAAATTGTTCTCTTTTGACTTTGCGTCAAGACTTGTGTATCAACCTGTCTAGGTGCCTAGTCTTAATCTTAACACATCCAAAACTGAGCTCTGGTCAACCCCACCTCACGTTTGCTCCTAATATTGCTTAATTGTCATTTAGTTCTTCTAGGTACTGGGGCCAAAAATCTCAGAATCACACTTGACTCCTCTCTTTCTCTCATTCTTCCTATCTACTCTGCTAGCAAATCCTCCAAGTTTAACTCCAAATATTCTACTTCTGACAAAAACTCAAAATATACTACTTCTCACAATCTCTATGCTACTTTTACCCTCATCCAAGACACCATCACCTCGTTCATTTGGGTAACTGAAATAGCTTCCTAAATGGTCTCCTTTTTTCTGCCCTTGTCCTTTGGTTTGGTCTTGTGATGGTTAGGCTACTATGTCGACATGGCCAGGTAATGGTGCTCAGTTTTTCAGTCAAGAAAGCCCTGGGCTAATTGTAACACAAGGGCATTTCATGGACTTTCATCATCTGTGAGTTGATTGCATAGATGGCTGGTTATATCTACAGTCAGCTGATGAGACTGCCATCAGCAGTGAGTGACGTCTCATCCAATCAGTTGAAGGCCTTAAAAGAGGAAGTGATTTCAGCATTCAGGGAGAGAAACCTCATCTCTACTTCAGACAGCCAGTGTCTCCTGGGAAACACACCAAGGACCTTTATCAGAGTCCCTGGCTTGCAGCCTGCACTGCGGAATTTGGACTTGTGCATCCCCAAGATCAAGAGACAATTTTATAAAATCTCATACTATTTACAGTATCTCCTGCCAGTTCTGTTTCCCAAGAAAACCCTAATATAGGTCTCAACCCACCACCCAGAGTTATCCCTGTTAAAACATTAACTATATCAAGTCGTTCACTGTTTAAAATCCCACAACGGCATCCAACTCCTTCAGTGTAAAATCCAAGCCTACAAGGTCCCATGTGATCTGCCCACCATATTCCCATTTCCTCTTTGGCCTCATCCCCCACTACTGTCCCCCCGCTTTGCATCCTCATCACTCCAGCCACCAGGTCTCCCCTGCTTTCCCTTGATATGTCAGGCACTTGCCCCTCCCCCTGCCTGAATGCTGGTCTCCTCTGAATCACGTCACTCATTTTCTCACTTCCTTCATAGCGTTCCTCCAGTATCACCTTCTCCATGAGGTCAGCCTGGCCATCGCATTGAAAACTGCATTTCCCTCTCCCATATGCCCCATCTCCCGTTCCTGCTCTATTTTTTCAGTAGTGATTGCCACCTTCTAACGCAAATTTTACTGTCACTAGTAAAAGTTCCAAGAGTGCAGGAATTTTTATTTATTTTGTTCTCTATTCTCAGAGCTTAGAAAAATGACTAGCACAGAAGACACTAGATAAATATTATTTAAAAGAATGAATGAATAAAGAATAAATGGAGAAAGTAGGCTACCTAGGTTGCTGAGAAATAGAATTTTAAACTCTTACATCTTTAATAATAATGGGTAGAAATATCATCAAAGTTTTAAGACATGGCTGGCATAAAAGAATCAGCAAATTTGAGGCTGTAAAGAAAAGATTAAAGTAAACTTGGAAACATCGACAAGTATCTAAAGTAACTCATAGCAAATAAATAAATAGATACCTCAAATATTTTTTAAAAATCACCTCCTAGAACTATTATAAAGTTGAAAGTTAAATAAATGCTTTTAATTTATTTATAAGATACTTAAAAAGCATATATTCATCAATTTTAGAAGACTCAGCTGAATAGTTAGGTTTTTTCCTTTGTAAGTTTATTGCAAATGCCTTGGTAGATTGTTCTGGTTCCAATAATTCAAACTGATCTATGGCAACGAGCAGTACCAAGACTTTAAAATTTAATATTTATAGTACAGTTATTTAGTATCTTTGTTTATAATTTTAAGAATTAACAAAATATTTAAAATTAAAAGGGAATTTGTCATTTTAAACTATATAATTACAAACTTTATTAGTAGTTGCTCTATCAATGTATATAATCTGATAATGTAAAATAGATGTTTTCCAAAAGCAAAAAGTTTTCAATATCTCTAAAAAAAAGCTTTCTTATTTTAATATTGATGAAATAAATATTTTTCCTCTTAATATTATCATTTTTAGGCAAGTCTCTGCCTGTAAATTACAAGTGAGAAAAAGCAAACTTTAGCTGTCCTATCAGAAACTTCCTAAAGGTGAAATGAATATAATCTTCCTCATGCTAAATAGTGACTCAGAGAAGGCAATGCTTCTTGCTAAATTACAGCTCTAGAAAATAAAAATCCAAGATTACAAACTTCATTTCAGAATGAAACGCTATCTTCTAAGTGTCGTTTATAGTAACTGAGTTTTTTTAATTCAAAGACCATTCTATAAAAACTTGTATCAGAAAATGTGCTACTGTTCTTCATTTCATTATCAAGAAACCACTGAGCTATCACTTTATATTTTAGCTGAAAAGTAAATGAGCAAACTTTTCAAAACTATTAAGTCTATCCATCATTGAGAGCACTGAAAATAGGGAATTTGGGTAAACCAATTCTAGAAAGTTGCTTTTATCTCAATTTACAGATATTTCTTTAAGGAAATGGAAGGGCCACATATTCCAAGATGAAGCCACAACTTTCAGCAACATGCTTATACATAGTAAGACTTAATACATGTTTGTTTAGTGAATTAATCCATACTTAAGTATGGACTATACTTAAGAACAGACTATATTCTTAGAAACATATTTAAATATGTACAAACTTCTGTCAAAATTGACTTTAAGTATTTCAATGAATACTTTTGGTTTATGTAATTTGAAACTTCTAAGGCAGCAACAGAAAACTAGAAGTATTAAAAAGTCACTAATTTGGGGAGTCGGTGTAGCTCAGTGGTTGAGCTCCTGCTTCCCATATAAGAGGTCCAGGGTTCAATCTCCAGCATCTCCTAAAAAACTCACTAGCTCACTGTGAAAAATAGTAATAGTTTCTATTATTAGATGTTTACAGGAGCTAAGCTCTGTGTTTTTTTCTTTTTTTCTTTTTTTTTTTTTTTAAAGATTTTATTTATTTATTCATTTATCCGCCCCTTGCTGCTTGTGCTCGCTGGGTCAGCTAACCACGCCGTGCGGGCGGGCTTGCCTTCACCAGGAGGCCCCGGGAACCGAACCCGGGGCCTCCCATATGGTAAACGGGAGCCCTACTGATTGAGCCACAGCCGCTTCCCAAGTTTTTTTTTTATACACATGCTTTCTAAAAACATATTTAGAAACAACAATCCTATATTATAGGTGTTATGATCTCCAGGTTACAAATGAGGAAACTGAGACCCAAGGAAGTCAAATGATTTGGCCAAGTTCTCACAGTTAGTATTTACCTGAGCTGAGATTCAAACTCAGGTATGTTCATTCCAAAGCCTGTTGCTAACCAGACATTTTGTAGGTGAAACACTTGTTGGGAAATAATACTGCACTCTCCATCACTGCAAAAATATTCCAGCAGGTAAACTTTTGTGAAAACTTTGAAGGAAATCTGAAATTTTCATCTAGCACACATTGATAAAAGTATACTTTCTGAAAATTTAATGCATATTTTCCAAACTACTATTACCTGAACTAAGCATTCAAACAAAATAATTGTAATTAATTCACATGAAACTTTCCATGTCTGTAATACTTATTGTTCAATAATTTAAAAATAAACTTCATAAGAGAGGGAGTACCTAATGACAGGAGCAATCAACAAATCATGGAATCTTAAAACTAAAATATTCCTTAAAGTTTATTTAACCTAACCTTCATTTTATAGATGATAAACTGAAGTCCAAGGACATTAAATAGTTTGTCCAAGCATATACAACTAGAAAAAAGAAGTCGCAATATTTTTTACTCATAGAAGGATAAAAATATTTCTAATTCCCAATTAACTTCCTTGACCAGACCTTATTAACATTTTCTCGATTACAGCAATATATTAAAAATATTCTCCATCTATAAGATTTAAAAACACCTTGAACTTGAATCATCTTGAGGATCAAATCCTACAACTTAAATCATTTCAAAACAAACTATCTTAGCAAAGAAAACTCTCACTTTTCAAGGCAAACAATTGCTAAACAAGGAAAGTTATTAGTATATCATAAGAAATTTTTTATATTACCAACAATATTTATGTGAATTTTTCCTGCTTTCTCACAGCAATCAACAAAAATTAATTGTAAGACTTAAAAAAGAAGAATATAAGAATTTTAATGACCACTATAAAACTTGATGTGTACCATTAAAATTAAACCAATTTACAGGCACAAAGTTTTCATTCTGACAGAACTTGTTAAACTTAATATTAAGTCCCTATCTTTAGAAATACATTCATTTCTGGCCACTTTTGCAGTTGGTTTAACAAAATGAAGAAAAATAATTAATGCAAACCACAGAAGTCCTGCTAATATAGAAACATCCATTGCAATATTTAAAAATAAAGTCAATCACAAATAAGATCCTTCATTGTTAAATAACTTTCCTTAGTGACCATGTGATCAGCATTCATTTTGTATGCTAATTCTGAAGTACACATTGCAATATTAAAATTTCATCAAAAGTATCAAAATATCCATTCCAAATGAAAAAGGACTTACACGAACCAGTTCAAAACAAGGAAATACAAAGTCATAAATCATTTTGATTGGGCAACAGTTCAAAATAACTAGACAGTTTTCTAATGGCAAAAGCCTCAGGCCCAAAATGTGGCGTATCTAAAAAGAAGCATACCTTCTTTGAAGCGGAGACTTCCCAGTGATCAAAATGTAATAATCCACATAGTGAAGGCACCATCAAAAATCCCAACATTTCACTTTTAAGCAACTCCAAATGAAGAAGCGATAACTTTTCACCCAAGAATGATTTGATGCTGCATTAGTAATTCCATACAGTGTGCTGATAGAAAGATCCAGTAAGAACAGTGCAGTAAGGAGGTCAGGCTGCAAAGTACTCCAGCCATTGCACGATACTTTCTAGATGCTGATAATAATTACACCTGCACAAATGAGATTAATTAGGGTTAGCTTCCAAGTCATTCTACACACTCAGTTTCTTTTTTTTAAATAAATGTAACTAGCGTTAAAATATTTCAGTCTTGGACATGAAAACTCAAAACTACATAGCTGTAGTGCTTGAACCATTTTAAATAGTGGATACTTCTACCAAAGTCATAACTTTAAGACATTTATAGAAAAGACTTTGGATGCGTCCTGCAGTTATTAGGCAGCACATTGTTAGATGTTTCATATGCCTGGTCAAAATGTCAAAAGGCAGGTGAATAAGTTGCAGGGTATGAGGAAAGCCTGGGAGGAAGGCCTCTGGGGATATGAGAAAGAGGAGCGTGGAGATGGTGATAAATTACCTTGGTATCTGGACCCATAAAACATACCTGAAGATGAAGATAATGTTTGAAATTTGCATTGTAGTTCAAGAAGCCTGTCCCACACATTCCTGATACTTAAATACATCCTAACAGCTAAAGCATACCACAGTTGCCCACTTTTGCGACACCCCCAACTTCTAACACTAGGACCTCTTTCCTATCAACCAGTGACAGGACGGGATAAACAACTTGTGTGGTGAAGTGGAAAAGCGCTGGGAGAAATTTCCTATAAAATGGAGAAGTTCGCTAGTTTCATATAAAGTGGAGATGTTTACTAGCTGTTGAGTGTTCGCCTCCTTTGAGCAAGAACCAACCTAGAAACCCTCCGAAGTGAAGCTACTTAGGAAACCAAGTCCAGGAGGCTCCCCGGCCTCGGAGCCCCGAGGGGCGCGCGGGGAAACATCTCCACCCCAGAGTTGCAGCCACCGCCTGCCTTCTTTTGGGCGGGCGTGGCCGATAGGAACAAAAGGTTAAAACACAAAAGGCGGGGCGGCCGGCTGGGTCTCAGGAGCTTCTGGGGCTCACACTCCCGTTTCTTTGGGGACACAGTGGGATTGGGGGAGGGGGCGTAAAGTGAGAGAGGAGAAGGTGGAGCCCAGGAGCCGCAGAGGTGATTTGGGCTGGGTCCTGGGGCTGAGGGGGGCGACAGGATGGCGGACTCTTAACTAGTGGTCCAGTCTCCATTCCCCATCCCTTCATCCCTGCATCTCTGACAGTCTGGAACCTGTGGCTTCCTCCAGCCCGCCCCAGCCCCCAAAGAAAACTTTCCGAACCCTCATCTGTTTGCTCTAATCCCCCTCGACCACAAACACCGGAGTCCAATCCCCCACGGCCCCAGCGTCCCCTGAACCCATTGTTAGGGCTTTGGGTCTGGTGCGTGGGATCCGCAGGGAGCTCCCGAGACGGCTGGGTTGGAAAGCGGAGAGGAAACGGCCCACCTCCACCTCCACCTCCAGCTGTCCTCCTCTTTTTTTGGAGCACCAAAGGCAGGGCCGGGGTGGGGATGGGACTGGGCTTGTCCCCATCAATTCCCAGACCTTTTCCTCCGACAGGCACGCAGCTGGGAGAAAGCGAAGCAACTCCCCCCTTAGGTACCCTTCCCCTCTCTCCCCCAGGTCCTCCTGTAAAGGGAGAAATGCCCGCTTGGCTTTTTTTGCCTATTAAAAACACACAAATAAGTAAATCAACAATCGGTGCAAGTTCGTAGAAGAACAAAAGAGGACAGAGAGAGGAGGTACAACTTGGCCCAACTTTGCCACTGGCTGCTCCCCTGGCCCCCCAAGGGCGCGGAGCAAGGCGAGTTGAGGGAAAGAGAGGCAAACAAGACCACGAGCCCCGCTCACCTTCTTCCCCGACTTCGACTCTGTCGCACTCCTAGGCGACATTGCCCTGGCTGCAGCCCGCGAGGCGCCCCGACACTTTTTTTGTGGCCTGACAGCGGCGAACGTCGCGCGGCGGCAAAGTTGCGAGAGGAGCTCGAGCCGGGCGGCCGGGGAGCGGGGAGGAGAGTTCAGCAGAGTTCCCCCTTTTGTTCCCAGTCCCGGAGCAAACAAAGAGGCGGCGAGCAGCGGCAGGTTTCTGCTCTCACCCCTTCTTCCTCTCCCCTCCCTTCCCCTCCCCGCCCCCTCCCTCTCCCCGCATCTCCAGGCCGCCGCGGGAACCTCCCGGGCCAGCCGGGGCTGCAGAGCCCCCGGCCAGCGCAACTCGGCCCCGACCCTCTCCTCTCGCCACCGCGCTCGAAACTTTCCCCCAAGAGATGCCTGCCCAGGTCCCGTCCCCGAACACCCACCCCGTCACCGCCCACCTCCCCAGCGCGCACAATCTCCCGGGAGAAATCTCCCAAATCCTTGTTTCCGGGAGATGCACCTCTTTGTTTGCCCTTTCCCTGCCAAGCCGCGCGAATAATCCACTTTGGCATCGAGTTTCTCTCGGTTTTTCATCATCCCTCTAGAGACAACGGGAAGGGCAGGGGGTCAACCCATAAAGTCAGAGATGGGGTGCACACAAGGCTCTGCACCCTCGTTCCTCCTCTCGGGTTCGCCCCCATCCCCGCTGGCCCCCAACGCGCCCCGAAGCAATTCAAAGGGGCGCGAAGTGCCAGGAAAGTCTCCTCCCCCAGCCGCCCCCTCGCCCGCGGGCTCCGTGCAGGCCCCGGAGCTGCGAGGCACCGCCGGCGAGGCCTGCATCCCTCAGGGCTACCTGTTGCCGCAGGCGCTGCGCCAGCCCTGCCAGGCTCTGCGGGGGCCGCTGCGCACCCTCGGCGGGCGCACCCACCTCCCCGGCCCCCCAAACTCTCCTTAATCCCAAACCTCGGGGGCAAGTCTTTCCAGGGTCGCCGCGCTGCCTCTGTCCCTGGAGCCAAGCACCCCTCGTCCCCATCCCAACGCTGCAAAGAGCGGACTACGGTCCCTGGCCACCTCCCTATCCTCTACCCGCGGGCAGGCCATGTCCCGGACAAGCATGCCATCTTCGGCCCCCTCCCCAGTACCTTGCCCGGGGAAAATCAGGGGTCTCTGACCCGGACCAGCTCCGGACCCTTCCTTGGAGCCTTTTCCAGAGTAGTTTCCTGACCGCTAGAATTGGGAACCCCGTCCTCACCCTCACCCCCTCCCCATCCTCGTCCCAACCGAGCCACAGCATTAGCTCAAGGAGTTGCCTCCGAGCAGCGCTAATTTTCCTTCTGGATCCCGCTGGAACTGAAGAGGAAAGCTGGGGAGGTGGGGAATGGGGAAGAAAGAGGGCCCGCATTGGGGAGCAGTTTGTAGGGCAAAGGGAAAAGCCAACATCCACCCTGCGGGAGCGGTCGCGCCCCTCGCACACCTTCCCCTGCCCCTTCCCTTACCCCTTTCCAGAGTTCGGGCCTTTGTGGCTTGGGGAAGTTTGGGGACAGAGGGATGGACAGAGGAGGCTTGGGGGACCTGGGACGGCTCCCGGGTCGGGCTGGGGCGGGGGAGGCGGGGATGCCTGCGGGAGGAGGTAGGGCTGGAGCAAAGGGCTCCCGCTGGCACCGGAATGTCGCGCCTGGCGGTCCCGGGATTCGCCCCACAGCAGAACAAAGACACGGCCAGGCGCGCCTCTGCCCTCGCCTGCCCACGCCCGCACCCCACCGCCGCTCCCCTTGCGCGAGCCCACGCCGCTCTCGGAAACTTTGCAGCGCAACTTTGCCCGGAGTTAGCACGCGCGGCCCGGGGGCCGGAGGAGGAGCCAGGGCCAATCGCACCCCGGGGTCCCCCGTGCCCCGCCTCGCGGTCCCCTCCGCGACCACCAGCACCACCCCTGGCGCCGCCGCGCGCAGCCCGCGTGCGGGGCTCCCCACCGCGTAGGGGCTGGGTCCGCGGCGCGGGAGCGCGAGGGGCACGCGCTTCGCCGGGCGCCCTTCTGAGAAGGGCTCTCTTTAGCTTGGCCGCGCGCCCCGCGAGGTCGGAGGAAAGAAAGGGCAAACAGACGGCGAGGAGCCGCGGGCAGCGCCGGGGGCGCAGCAGCTGGCACGAGTGGGAGCCACGCCCGTCGGGCCATCCCCGGCGGCAGCCGCGGGGCCCAGGCCAGGCCTGAGGGGTGGCCGGCGCCCCCAGGCCGGCCTCCTGGCGCTGCCCCCTCACCTGCCGGGAGCCTGGACACCTGCCGGGAGCCTGGACACCTGCGCGGCCTCGGCGCGAGCCCGACGTCCCTCCTGGGAGCTCGGGAGCCTCGTCTGGGGTTAGGGATCCGAAGGCACCGCCGGCAACCACAGAGAAAACAGCCCCCACCCACTCCTGTCTGGCACATTTTCCTCTGTTTAATTATGATGACTTCCAGAATTTCTCTTTTTTAGGAGAAGTCTAACCACCCCCCCACCCCGACAAACCCTTCCCTTCCACTATCCACAGGGATCTGCTGGAAAAATAATGAAAAGTCGGTACTTCCAGACAATTCTCTTCCGCTGCCTCTCGAAAATACTTGCGTTTACAGAACAAATCAACTTGAGAGAGAGTTTCTGACTAGCGACCACTATGCCACTTGCTGTTAGTGTACTAACTGAATCTATTAAAGTATTCCCCAGCCTTGGAAATGGCTTCTGTTTTATTTTTTTCAAAGAATGAAAAGTAAGGGCCATTTGCTAGGTGAAGAGTCAATACGGCTTTAAGAAACGCTTCACCTTGCTGCCTGTCGTTAGGAAATGCTCCTCGCTGAGCCCTCTGAAGTGCCTAGCTTTCCCAATCGGCTTGTGAACAGAGCGACTTCTTGGAAAAATCTTGGTCATCATCCCAGCAAAGTTCCCCACTCCCATAATAAGGCCAGCTCTTGGGCCAAGCTGTATCTCACCTACCCACTTTCAAAAGGCTGCCAGCATGTCTTTTCAAAAGTCAATTAACAAGGTCTAGGCTCAAAAATGGGTATTTCAGAGCATATGGGCTTAGAAATCCAAGTATCCCCTTGTGGCAGATTGAGTTATATGCCCCCCAGAAAACATGTTCTTAATCTTAATCCCATTCCTGTAGGTGTGAGCCCACTGTATAGAGAATCTTTTGAGGAGGTTATTTCCTGGGAAGGTGTGGGCAAGGGAACCAGGATGGGGCTTACTGCTCTTACTAGAGGACTTATAAGAGAAAGTCACGGAAGGAGCAGGAAGCCAGGAGGAGCCAGAAGGCAGAAGTCGGCAAGAACCAGGAAGGGAAAGGAGAGGACATCACCATGTGACGGGAAAGCCAAGGAACCCCAAGGATTGCCGGCAGCCAGTAGCAGAAAACCACAGTCTCTGGGGAGGAAGCAAGCCTTCTAGCCTCCAAAACTGTGCGACAAAACATCCCCGTTGTTTAAACCGACCTACTGTGTGTTATTTGTCAGAGCAGCCTGGAAAATAAGATGTGCCTCTTGCTCTGGTTGTGTTGGCTTGTGACTACACCCATGCCATCAGTTTCCTACTGGTGGCCATGGCATCTGCCTCTCTGCCTCTCAGGGCAGGGGCTTCCTCTGGCTGCCAGACCCCACTTTGCCAGTGCAGGGGTGCAGGTTGGAAGTGCCAAGCAATTTATGCCCCTGGGAGGAGTCCTTGATCAATCAAGAAATAGGTGGGTTCAGAAATACTCCAGCTTACCCACCCTGAGTAGGATTACTCCAAATTGTGTTCTACGCTGTCTCTGAGAGGTCCCCATTGGGTTTGACCCTGTTGCCCACAGCAGTAACCTGCTCTTTAGGGAAACCTGTGTTGGCTTCCTTCCTTACTTGTCTCACTCCTACCAGTGCTTCCTCGTATTACATCCACAGTACTAACACTCAAGTCTTGGTCTCAGAGTCAGCTTCTTGGGGAACTCAAACCAATGAGACTTTCTATATGCTCTATCTAAAGGGAGGAGTTCATTCGATTTGTGTAATGAAAGTATAAGACCAAATCTTCCTAGAAAGGGGGAAATGTTTATGTAAATGGAAATGTTTGAGTTTCCTAGTTCATTTTCTATGTGA
Source organism: Tolypeutes matacus (assembly GCA_026826555.1). Lineage (NCBI taxonomy): Eukaryota > Metazoa > Chordata > Mammalia > Cingulata > Chlamyphoridae > Tolypeutes > Tolypeutes matacus. The sequence goes on from JAKSZT010054400.1 coordinate 5,677,132, forward strand.
TTGTTTATTATTACGTATATTGCAGAATAAAATATAAAAGTAGCAATAAGTAGAATCGTATCTCATGTGCAAAATTTTGTACGAAGATTCATAACAAAAGAAGTTCTTTTAAGGAAAGCTAGGGATAACCAGCAGAAACCAGAAGCTAGCAGAGAGACATGGGACAGATTCTTCCCTACAGATTTAGAGCGTTTGTTTGGAAAAATAAAAATAAATAAAATAATAAAAAAGGAGAAAAGAATCTCCTAACATCCTGTTCACATTCAAATTTACCCAATTTCCCTCAGGGTTAAAAAAAAAAAACAAGAATTCAATCACTGTTAATTCATTTGAGGCAGGGGGTAGATTCCGTTAGGGAAAAAAAGAAAAAAGGAAAAAAAACGTTATCTGTGCCCCTGTACAATCCTTTCCTCTTGAGTGTGGATAAGAACTAAAAGAAAAAAGAAAAAAGAAACTTGGACTTAACAAAGAGGGCTTTTGATTGAGCCTGCTGGAGCACGGATGATACATACAGCCGGGTCAGTAAAACGTGCCCCGTACCTTTCCACAAACTTCTCACCGCAGAGATCGGCAGCCACTGCAGCACTTTTTATGAAAGGACACAGTAAATCTCACTCTCCTCTGAGCCACCATCGGGAAGAAGTCACAAAATGCCCGCGCGCACACAGGCCCCTCAGGCCATCGCGCACGGGAACTTTCTGTCTTGGGGCTGCTTCTTACATCTGCTCCTCTTAAGGTGCTCACTGTGGAAGCCAGTAGGGCTGGTCACCAAATTCTTCTTGCTCTTGTGCTGAACACCTAGTAGGACTCCAATTCCCTGCCCCTTTGAAGACCATGTGATTTTTTTCTGGTCAATGAAATGTGAGCAGAAATTATGGGTGGCATTTCCAGGTGGACGCTTCACAGCCCGTGAGCCTCCTTTCCCATCCCCTGCCGTGCGGGGCACGGTTGACAGGGCTGCGGACTCACCTGCGTACCACAGTGATCCCCGACCCCAAGCCGACTCTCAGGAGGCATTTTAATGTGAAAAGAAAAAAAAAAGCAAAAGGAAAAACCTTTCTTGTCAGAAGCCACCGAGATCTTAGGGTTGTTTGTAATATGCTTCACCTAGCTGATTCTTACTTCTTCAGATACTCCCTGTCATTCATTTCTGCACTGTCATTTCTTCATGGATTTAGATACTGGAAAGTTCATATAGTAGTTCAAGGGAACTTTCCATAGTATTTTATGGCTGGACTTCAAATTTAATGATACTGTGCTGGGTAAGATTATTTTCTTTATTAAAGATCATATTACCTTCTTCTTAAAAGAGATTATCAGGGACCCAACCCAATCAAGACAGCAGAGTGAGGTGCTTCAGGGTTCTGTCCATCACAGAACCTGTGAAAAAACACCAAAAATGGCAGAGGCATTTTTCTCAAATCTCCAGAAAACAGTTATAGGATTGCAATAAAAGGGCAAGTGCCAAATCAAGAAAAAGGCAACTTAAAAGAGGTAAGAGCTCCTGGTGCCCTGGCTGACTCCTCCTTCACACCTCACCAACTTGGCATGGAGCCGGCCTGTACTGCCAGTGTGCATGCCTAGCCCTGGTTACGGAGGAAGCAGAGTAAGCCTCGTGCACGTACTGGGAGCATGTATGTCTGGCCCAATCTGGGTGGCCTGAGGGACTCCTGTCCCAGAACTTGCCCTATGTAAAGAAGGTGGCTCACTGAGCTCTCCTAGAGAACACTGGGAAGCAGCCAAGGAATGTGAGGTAGAGTAAAGGATTGCAGGCTGTAGGACATACAATACGATACCCTACCCAGGACCAGGAGGAAACTGTTTCCTAGGGAAGAGGGGACATTTGGAACCATGTACGTGGGGGATTTCCTATGGCCACAAACACAAGCTCAAGACATGATGCATGTACATAAGAGACTAGGGCAGCCCCTATGCTTCCACCTGGAGTTATTCTCAAACTCACTGTATATAAAAGCCCTGAAGGAGAGCATATGCGCAGGTGGTGCTGCAAAGACAGAGGAAGGTGTTTTCCTTTTTTCCTTCTTTCCTCCTCCTCCTCCTCCTCCTCCTTTGTTAGCTCCTGGCATTCAAGGAAAGTTCTGTCATAACACTAACCATGCAAGCTTAAGGACCCAATGTCTCAAGGTCTAAATTCCATCAAAAACACATTAAAACATCAAAATGTCCAGGTTTTACTGAAAGGTTATAAAACATACAAAGAAATAGGAAGCAATGGCCCAGGCAAAGGACAAGATCAATGCGGAGGACCAGACCTGGGACATGCTAAGGACTTTTTAAAAAAATGGTCCTAAATATGCTCAAAGAGCTAAAAGAAAACATAGACACAGACTTATAGGATATCAGAAAAATGTTAGGTGAATACAAAGAGAATATCAGTAGAGAAATGGAAATTATAAAAAGGAACCAAACAGAGTTGAAAATCAGAGAAAGAGAAATTTAGAATTCCCTAGAGAGGTTTAACAGTAGATTGGAGCTGGCAGAAGAAAGAATCAGAGAACTTGAAAATAAGATGATTGAAATCATTCAGTCTGAGAAGCAGAAAAAAGAAAGAATGAAGAAAAGTGAACAGAGCCTGAGGAACCTGTGGGTACCATCAAGCAAACCAATATATGGATTCTGGGAATCCCAGAGAAGAAAGAGAGAAAGAGAGAGAATATTGAAAGAAATAGTAGCTGAAAGCTTCCCAAATTTAACATAAGACATGACTATGCACATGTAAGATACTCAATGAACTCCAAACAGGATAAACCCCAAAAAGCCACACTGCGGCATTTTTTTTTTTTTTTTACTTTATTTTGTATATTTAATAATTGAAAATAAACAATTTTAATCAAAAATTGGCATATTTTAATCAAAATGTCAATTGTCAAAGATAAAGTGAGAATTCTGAAAGCTATAAGAGGGAAGCAACATGTCACATACAAGGACAAGATTACAAGATTAAGTGCCAATTGTTCATCAGAAACCACAGGGGCAAAAAAGTAGTGAGATGACATATTTAAAGTGCTGAAAGGAAAAAAAAGAGGCAACCAAGAATTCTATCATTGGCAAACTGTCTTTCAAAAATGAGGGAGAGATTAAAACATTCCCAGAAAAGCAAAACTGAGGGAGTTCATCACCACTAGACTAGCCCTGCAAGAGATGCTAAAGAGAGTTCTGCAGATTGAAAGGAAAGGACAAAAGATCAAAGCCCCATGAAGAAATAAAGGTCTCCAGTGAGAGTAACGACATGGGTAAATACAAATGCCAGTACTATTGTATTTCTGGTTTATAGCACCACTTTTTACTTCCTATAGGAACCAAATGGCAAATGCATAAAATGCAATGATAAACCAGTGATTTTGGACTCATAATGTATAAACATTAAATCTGTGGCAGTACTACATAAAGGTGGGGGAACAGAGGGGTATAGGAACATAGTTTGTGTATGCTGTAGAAATTAAGGTGGTATCAAAGCAAAAGAGATTGTTATAGATTTAGGATATTAAATTCAAGCCCCACGGTAATTACAAAGAAAATATTGGAGAATATGCAAGCTCATAGAGACAGAAATTAGAGTACAGGTTGCCATGGACAGGGGGCAGGGGCAACGGGTATAGGGTTTCCATTGGGGGACATGGGAACATTTTAGTAATGGAAAGTGGTGAGGGTACTGCAATATTGCAAATGTGATTAATCCCTCTGAAGGGTATACTTGGGAGCAGTTGGGATGGGAAAGTTTGGGTTGTATATCTGTTTCCATAATTTAAAAAGAAAGGAAGAAAAAGAGAGCGAGAGAAATAGTAACTAAAGAGACAAAAACAACTAAAGTCAATACATGATCCTAGATGGGATTTAGCAAGGCGAGCAATAGAAGAGAAAAGGCTCAAAGGGACATTTTTGGGGCATTGGAATATAAGCTGTAAGCTTGATATCAATGTTAAATTTCTGGAACTTGATAACTGCATCTAAAGTGGTTACATAAGCGAATAGCCTTGTTCTTAGGAAATGTATGTGTTCCAGGGTTCAGGGAACATGATGTCTACACCTACCCTCTGAAAATGGATTGATGCGTAGACAGAAAGACAAATTCTCTGTATGGGGTTTGTATTATTTTAACTCTCCTATTAGTTTGAAAGTATTTCAAAATACAAAGTTTTTTTAAAAAGAGTACCAATAAATTACTAAGAATATAATAAGATTGTGTGGGGTCTGATTAGACTTCATTTTAGTATCTGCCCACAAAATACTCAACTTTCCACAATCTTATTTTTGTTATTGGCTTACTGACTTTCAAGGTCTTTTTGACCAATAGCAAGAGCTCATTGAGTCTTTTTATTTTATTTTATTTTTCATTTTTTCCTTGAGTCTTTATCCCTCAAAGTTTTTAATTAGATTTTTTTAGACAAGCCACTTAGCTTTTTTTAAAAAAAGATTTATTTTATTTACTTATCTCTTCCCACCCCCTTGTTGTTTGTATTTGCTGAGCCTGTTTGTCTTCTTTGTTTCCTTAGGAGGCACCAGGAACAGACCCCGGGACCTCCAATGTGGGAGGGAGGAGCCTAATGGCTTAAGCCACCTCCATTCCCTGCTTGTTGTGTCTCTCGTTATGTTTTTCCTCTTGTGTCTCTTGTTGCATCATCTTGTTGCATCAGCTTGCTGCACCTGTCCGTCTCACCAGCTCACCATCCTGCTCATCCTCTTTAGGAGGCACCGGGAACCTCTGCTCCCTGCTTTATTGTGTCTCTCATTATGTTTTCCTTCTTATGTCTCGTTGCGTCATCTTGTTGTGTCAGGTTGCTGCGCCTGCCTGTCATGACACCTCACAGTCTTCTTTAGGAGGCACTGGGAACTGAACTACGGATCTCCCATGTGGTAGGTGGGAGCCCGATTGCTTGAGCCACATCGGCTTCCCACTTAGCTTTTGTTGAAACTTTGTTTACCTAATAAAACTGAGAAGTCACTACCTATCTCATAGGGTTGTAGAGGATTAAAAGAAATCCTAAATTAAAGTGCTTAATCGAGCACATTAATGAAAGAGATAAACACATAAATAAGAAATAGCCATCAAAAGAAAATAAAATGCCCTGTAAAATGTAAAAAAAATAAAGTGCTTAATCTAGGGGTTTCACGTATTAATAGCCACCATTCAATCTCAAATATTCCATGGCTTTCCTTATAATTTCTCTATGATCAGAATCTCACAAAGGAGACTTACCTTCTCCGAAATGTTTTTCATTTTCTTTTATCTCCAAGCAACAATCAATATATTGCAAAAAGTACTTTAAGAATAATTAACAAACCAACATTTTCCTTTCCCGAAAGATATCTGGATATTGAAAATCTGTTTTATTTCTAGGCCATATGGATAATGGGTTTTGTGCTCTTATGATAGCTACTGCTGGTGTTTCTAGTTTCCATTTCTTAGGGTAAAATCCAAGCTCCAAAGCTGTACTACACATTAGGCCTCCACATCAGGTCCCTCTCCCTGCTTCTCAGTCTTTATTTCCCACCTGCCTCTGCCTCACACAGCACACTGGTCACACTGAACTGCTTGCAGCAATGCAGTCTCAGGCCTACATGGTTTTACTCATGCTGCCCTCAATGAAAACATTCATCCCACCTTCTGCCTGTAGGATCCTCCTAAGCCATCATCAACTGTTAGAACCTTTCCAGAACCTACAGGTGGGACTAAGTGCCCCTCCTCAGTGGTCCCCTGCCATAGCTTCATCCTTTCAGGAGGTGGTACAACTTTTAATTAAGAACGTGACTTTTTGCATGGAATGATGGTGGCAAGACCTTCAGGCAGAGATGGAGCCTCCCTGTGTACCAGAGAACCCCACTGGGGAAAAGCCCATGACTATGCCAAGTGTGGTCTGGCCTTCATTTCAACTCACATCTCATGCACCATCATTAGAACCCATCTTGTGGGGTATCAAGTAAATGAAGAGAAGGACCTCTCAGCATTGGTCGTAACCTACTACCCTCAAAAGAGACACTGCTTTGCTGTTTTCTTCCTCTGTGAAAAAGCAAGGCTCATTATGTCATGAAAAATTATAGTTTTCAGGAAAACAGCACAAGACACAAGTATTTCAGAGGCTAATTTAAAGAAAAGGAAAACTAAGCACTTAAAGGCAAGAATTTTTTTTTTTTAACTGGAGCTGAAGTGGTCCTTTCCTCTGAAATGAAATGTGGCTTTCTTAGGAATGAGTCAAAGAAAACTAGGTGACAAAGATTCCCTCTGGGGGGAAGGCCTTTTTTTTGCTTACTTTTGTTTTTTAAAAACTGATAATTTCTTAAGCAAACAAGCAGGTTACTGATATAGGTCTGTCTGGTCAGATTCTGGAGCCTTGAACCTTGTGTCTTGGTATTTTGGGTTAAGTAGTGGCTAGTTAAGGAAACCACGTGAGGTAGCAATTCAACAACTAACTCATGAATTAATAAGCTTTCCATTCCCTAGGTAATTGACACAAACCAACCAAAACAAACAACCCCACTATTAACTCTCTGCTGCTCCTAAAATGGATGAAAGCAGGAAATAGCCTTTCCCATCATTGTCTGTGCTCCTGAGCCTTGGCATGGTAAAGCTTGGGGAATTGGGATGAGACTCTTCTCCATCCCCCAGTCGGCATGACCAAGCACCGGACAATTGATGGAGATGCCACATACTGTGGCCACCAAAGCTGCTGGGCAGCGTTCATTTGCTAAGGTCAGCAACTCTCCCTCTAATCAAGCTAATGCCCCAAGTGTCATCGCATTCCATTCAGGTGAGATGGTACTAACAGCGCCCTTCTCTGATATAGGAGTTAAAGAATAAGGTTTGCTGGGAAGCAGATTTGGCTCAAGTGACTGAGCTCCCACCTACCACATGGGAGGTCCATGGTTTGGTTCTCGGTGCCTCCTAAAGAAGACAGTGAGCTGGCCCGATAGGCAGGCATGGCAAGCTGACACAAGATGACATAACAAGAGACACAAGAAGAAAAACATAATGAGAGACACAACAAAAGCATGGAGCAGAGGTTCCCAGTACCTCCTAAAGAAGAGGAGCAAGACAGACAGTGAGCTGACGTAATGGACAGGTGTGGTAAGAAACACAAGAAAGAAAAACATAATGAGAGACATAACAAAGCAGAGAACAGAGGTGGTTCAAGCGATTAGGCACCTCCCTCCCACATCGGAGGTCCCAGTTTCAGTTCCTGGTGCCTCCTAAAGAAACAAGGAAGATGAACAGACAGAACAAGTGCAAACAATGAGGGGGTGAGGAGAAATAAATATATAAAATAAATCTTTAGAAAAAAAAATAAGGTTTTTGCCTAGAGGCAAGGAAAAAAAGTGAATTTTGGAATCATCAGAACATTACCTGCCTCATGGGATTGGAAGGATCAATGTCATAAAAAATGTGAGGTACTTAACATAGATGCCTGGCAGATAATAAAAACAGCTATCATTTATTAAGTTCCTAGTATTTCTACTACCTGTAAAGAAAGTAATTTCATTTTGATTCCCAGCTTTTCTTCTCAGCTATAAAGATCTGGAACGTCAATGAGTGATATTCCTTAGGGGTGAAAAGCATTGAAAACGTAAGCTACCCAACCTCACATGAACCTGCTGTCTTATGGAAATTATACCAGAAACTAGAATAACTCTCTCCCAACCAAGAGCACTTCATTCTTTATATCAAGAGGTATATGGGAAACGGATGTGGCTCAAGAGGTTCGGCGTCCGTCTACCATATGGAGAGACCGGGGTTCGATCCCCAGTACCTCCCGGTTAAAAAAAAAAAAAAAAAAAAAAAAAAAGAGGTACAGGCAACAATAGACCATTAAAAGATTCAGAAAGAGCAAGGGATCTAAGCAAGGCCAAATGTATTAGACTGAAGAATAGTTCATCCAGGCTACAGTGGAGTTTGAGGAACTCTCTGCTCTCTATATGATATGTGACAATATTTATAAGGTAATTTCCCATTTTCTCAATAAGAAGACCTTTTAAAAAGTTTTTTTTAGCTAACTTGAATACACACTTTTGGATCATATGTCTACATATAATATTTAATATGATTACACATTTTAGCCACATACATTTAGAAATAATAATTTAGAAGTATTTCTCCAAAAAAAGAAAAACTGAATTAAAAGCATTACTAAAATTAAAAAAAGAGAGAAATATTTCTCTTTTGCCACTCATATTTTCATGAAGCAATATTTGACCTCTTTATTCATAACTTTGACATCTCTATCTTTGTTATCCCATAGTCACTTTGAGTTGTTCCTCTCTCTTTAACAGAGCCCATCATCTTTTTTCCAGTTAAATTGTTAAAATTGCAGTCTTTTTGAGTACATGACATTGACATTGGAAATTTTATCCCAACTCACAAATCTTCATTCACATAACAGTAGCAAAATCAGTTTCTTCATTCTTCTTATAGAAGATAATCACAATATAACCACTTCACTTTTTTAAAAAAGATTTTATTTATGTATTTCTCCTGCCCCTCCCCCACCCTTGGCTGTTTGCATTCACTGTCTGCTCTCTGTATCTGTTTGTTCATTGTGTGCTCACCTTTTTTTTTTTTAGAAGGCACCGGAAATTGAACCCTGGACCTCCTATCTGGGAGGGAGGCGCCTAATCGCTTGAGCCACCTTGTCTCCCCACTTGTTGTGTCTCTCATTGAGTTCTTCCTTGTTGTGTCTCTTCATTGCATCACCTTGTTGCATCACCTTGCTGTGTCAGCTGGCCTTGCCACCCCGTCCCATCAGCTAGCTGTCTTGCTCGTCTTCTTTAGGAGGCACCGGGAACTGAACCTGGGTAGTGTGGTAGGTGGGCTCCAAACCACTTGAGCCACATCCACCTCCCTAGCTGTCCTTTTTAAAACAGGTTTAAATAGTTCCCTCTGTTTAGACTGATTTCCTTTTCTCCGCATCACCTTTGCACATTCTGCTTTCCAGCGCCCAGTTCCTACCATCTAACCACGCTTCCCTTTGTGCTGTTATAACATATACTTCCCTGTGGAATCAGGTTTCACCCATTACAGAGCTTTCTCTGAAACTCTCTGCATTAATGAGATTGGGTGATACCTGTCTTAGTAAAATGTGCATCACAAATCGTGTTCTTGATGGTGACCCTGCGTATAAAGCAGGCTTTCAGCCTACAGGACTCTGTAGCCACAATGTCTTAAATTTCCTCAGAGGGGGAAAGAAAACCTGCTCCCGTTCCAAGTTAAACGGCATTTTTTGGTTTTAATTCCTGGCTTTCTGTTTCATAACATTTATCCCTTATATCTAAATTAGATAAAATCTCTAACCCAAAGGCAGAACAATTTAATGGAAATGGTCTTACCTGTTTTCTTTCAATTTTGAAATGCTTTTGTGCTCCAAAATTCATGTAACTTTGCCATTACTTTTTATTTCCTGTGGATATACTTACTTGAGATGATAACAGCCTTAAACAAAAATAGAACTGATGAATATTTTGCTTTGTGGAGAAAAGTATTATTAGACTTTCTCTTTTAGGCCAAAAAAAAAATCAAGGTCATACGAGTCAAAGAATTTTCTCACCAAGGCATTATTTATTATAGCTTTGACTCATTCAATCCAGGAAGCCTATACCTAGCAAATACAATTACAAAGCATAAAGGAGAAAAAATGTGGCTTTCCCCCTAGCCACCTGCTTTCTATCCGATGCTTTCTATTATATTGCCCTATACATTAAAAGTAACACTGATTACACTTTCTCTACCATGATTTGGAATAGGCAATCTTTTAATGTTTTATAGATTATCACCTTCTTTAGGAAAGTCGACTCTATGCACTCAATTTCAATATTCAATTTTCATTTCAGTTTGTGTTAGCTCATAGGAGATTTTCTTCAGTTGTGTAGTATTTCCTTCTCTCATTATTTACTTAGTTTGCTTTTTATTTGCAGGCAAGCTTAGTCCTCACAAAAGGGGCTGGAGCTGGAGTCCTTGATCCCGAGCAGGGACAGGAAAGCTGATAACAGTCCTGCCCACCCAATAAGATGTGCTGCTTGCTGCAGATAACAGCCAGGTCAGGGTTGGCCTTTAAGTGGAGGCCATCTGCCTCCACAGTACAGAGTCTTTAAGGACCTATGCTGGGCCATTACCCTCTTTAAACCAGGGCAAAGAGGCAGCCATCTGTCTTCCCAGCCAGCAATATTTCCCTGTAATAAATGAATGCATTCTGCAGCTGAACTTAGGTTAAATTTACAGCTAAGTACAACCCTTTACTTGTTATAGCACCTTCTAGAAGATTCTTTTATTAGCAAAACTATCTCTTTGAGTCCGCAATAAAGGGGGGGCATATGCTCATAAGAAATTACTAAGAATGAGGGTTAGCAGCTAATAAGGAAGGATAAACATTCTTAAACCAAAGGCATTTATATTTTTACTTTTTATCACAGTTTTTCCTCCTGAATTTAAAAGGAAGGAATAAGAGGTTTAACGGGGGATGGGTGGTGGTGAAGGTGGGGGGTGGGGGTGGGGTGTCTCCATGCTCAGTGGCTACCCAGGAATCCAGCCTTTCTTCTCCTCTCTTCTCATCCTACACCTGCCTTTCCCAGCTCAGTGTGTCCCCTAATGCCTCTTGCTGGTGATGCCACCCCTGTCTCTCTGGCCCAGATGGTTCTTCCTGGAACAAAAGACCTGGAAACCAACTACACCAAAGACCTGTTCCCTGCCAGTCCCATAGTAACCTCTCACTTAACATAACAAACTGATTTTATCACCTTCTTCTCCTGGTCATAAACTCTCCCCTCAATCCTCATTCTTATTAGGAGCACTACCATTTGACTTGTAGAGGAAACAAACAAAGTGGGAGTTGCCTTGCCTTCTCCCCCCATGCCTGTTGCCCCTTTCCCCAGCTCCCTACCTAGACAGACACTAAGAACTGTAAATTTTATTTCTTTAACATCTCCTATATCCTTGCCCTCCCGCCTCACTGGCTACTACTCACTCCAGGCCCTGATCATCTTTACCTGAACAATTGTAATACTCTCCAACCTGGTCTCTTTCTCTGATACCCCCCTAGCATCCTGTCCAAACCATGCAAAGCATGAGTGAAATACCATTTGGATCCCATTATTCCTTTCTCTTAAATAAACAAAAACAAAACCTATCAAAGCTACTTCCATTGCCAAAGTCCAAATTCAGTATCCTCCATGATCAAATCTTATCTACCCATCCCACATAATTTCCTATCTTCTCCCTTCCTCACCCATAACATCTCCACCCATGCTAAAATCCAGTAAAGGTCCCTGAATACACCTCTCCTACATTCCTCACACTCTGCAGTGTCCCTACCCTCTACCCCAACCCTAGCCCAGGCCTGGTGAAGGAGAGTTCTTCAATTTGCATTCTCCTTGGTGCAACCTTCCCAGATCTCGCACCTGCAAGGAACTTAACACTCTCCATGCTTCCTGCTGCCCTTGACCCTAACCTACACCTCTAGTCCAACACTTAAACACTCTCTGGCAATTTTTATACATGCCTTCCATACTAAGGTGTGTGCCTTGTTTATCACTGTATGCCTGGTACCTAGCAAAGAGTCTGGCACTCAATATTTGTTTAACTCAAAGAATGAAGCAGTCAGGCTGGGGGAAAAATCAAGACTATATTTCTCCTCTTAATATATATGACCTTTATTTCATCCCTGTGATTTGGATCTTGCTAGAATTATCTCTCCAATCTGTCTAGATCTTTTTGGCACTTAGATTCATTATAATGGATCCACCAATGACAAATTCTATACTTTCAACCACAATGTTCATTTCATACAGAGATAAATAAATAAAAAATCTGGATCAGAGCTCCAGAAAGGACATTAAAAATCTCCTTCCAATTTGACATGAATTCATTATCTAATTACCTTCACATTTTACCTGCTTGCTTATCCACCGATTCTTATGTTAGCCAACTCATTCTAATCTTTTCCCTAAACCACACCAGCCTAAGGGTAAACCTGGGCACAAGAATACCCCACCCATTTTCTCTTTTTCTTTTTGTAACAGGTAACTGCTGCTTTTTCCTCTCCAATTTATAATTTCTGATATAAACTATTATTTAGTCTGCATACACTTGAGATTAGAACAAAAAGTTCTAAGCATTTTAGATATATTTTTAAATTGAATTTGAACCCAAACTGTGTTGTATTTATGTTATTGTTACTGCACATGAAATTGGGACTTTAGAACGCAGATTATCAATGACCTCTTGTAGCATGTGCCTTGGTTTTAGGTCATTGGCCTCTACTGAAAGACATCAAAGAATTAGACACATGAAAGCTGTTTTTGTGTCTATTGTACTAATGTTGGCAAGGACATTTTTCACTATATCATGTCTTCTTTATGAGAATCTACAGGAGAAATATTTCACAGTTTTCAGTGAAAAAGGATCAGAAAAAGTGTTTCATTTCTAGATAGGCTTTAATCTTATGAATATACCTTGTAATTAAGCAGGTTTCCTCTTTGCTTTGGTCCTCAGAAATACAGAGCCTAATTAACTGCTCTTCTCTATCACTTTTCATGGTAAACATGTTTGTATGTGCTGCTCTTATCCCTTGCATTATTAAGTTAATTTTTCTGCCCTGATTTTCTATCCAACAAAGTTCTCTCAAAAATTCCATTTTATCTTTTGCATTTTGTAAAGTGTAGTCACATGAAGCATGGCATAAATACCTTTCTAGTGTCTTTGTAAAAACATGGAAATGAGTGCCCTGATATACTCCAACGAGATTGAGATCTGATAAATTTAGATAAATATTTTTTAAAACCAATTAATCCAATAATCCTAGCTTTTCAGACAATCCTTTTCTATCTGTCAGTTATGATGACAAATATAGCCTCGTCTAAAATTATTTTGATTCAATGTTCATATTAAATTCCTTTTTAGATTCAGATTCTGACTATATAAGACCAAATGCCTGGATAGAAAGTAAAAATTTCAATTATCTTGCTGTTGACCATATTTATAATCAATGCTTACTTCCAGAGAAAACAAACATTCATGCGATTGATGGCTTTTTTCACCTTTCATCCAAAAGTTTTAGTGTCATGCACCATAAAATGAAGGTCTGAATGTCAGGAAGGCTAAAGAATTTAACCCAGTACCCAGGAATCACAGGTTCTAGTCCTGTTTCTAGGAGGACTGTGGTGAGACATTTAACCTCTGCATTTTCTCAAATCTGTAAAACAAAGGTCTGCAGATCAATTGAGATAATATATGTAAAAGCACTCAGAAGTATGAAGTGCTATGTGGTCACGTGGTATTAGAGAATGGCGTTGAGTCAGAAGATATACATAATGATCGTACATAATGATATTTTATGTACAAAGCTTCTGACTTCTCCTAAGTGAAGCAGCTCACAGGAAGTGCAAATATACATCCACATGCAGGCTTAGAAGTTAAAAAAAAAAAAAAAAAAAAAGGTCGTGCAGTGCCTTACTGTTCCAGCCATAGAAATAAGGAAGTGGGATGGTTTCCTAGAGAAGCCTCAGATTCAACCAGCCAACTTCCACTTTTTAAGTGTCCATCTATTGGTCTTTGGCTGCATGCATGCATGTTTTTTTACCTATCATGTACAGGGTTAAACTTCCTTCTATATATACTTCTCATTTTCCCTTCCTTGAAAAGTTTCTTTTTATCCAGGCTATGGGTTATGTTTGTCTTATGCTACTAATTATATATATATAATATATATATTTAATATATTTTTACTATATATATCAATTTATTTTAACTTGCTTTGATACTTTGGACATAAGTGAGACTCTACTGGAAGAATTCCACCTTTAGCTTGGCCTGTGAGCATGCCCTGTTAGTATACTACTCTCAGGGATTTGACTACGAGCATCTGAGGCAAACATTGGGTTTGCTCTCTCCATAATGACAGTCCGCTTTTGACTTTGGTCCCATCCACTCTGAAGGGACTTGGGTCACACGGAGGACAAAGAGAAACAGTATGGGTAAATCAATACAAACCCACTTGAAACACAAGTTCATAAGTGAAAGGTAATACAGTAAATGGAGAAACAAATCAATTTCAGGCACAGTCTATGAACTCCTTGAGAACCTGGATTATCTACTCATATGCAGCATGTAATAGGTACCTATTAATGTTTGTTGAAACAAATCCAGGAAAAATTCCTCTTTTAGAAGAGATTTTATAATAAAAATCAAAATGTATAGACAGTGATTACATTTTGCTCATCAAGTATCACACCAAAACTCAAAATTAACAAGTGGTTGTGGTTTTACAAAAAGCAAGAAAACTTTCATGCAGTTTTTTAAAATGCTATTTGTATTTACAAGGAAATCCTTATGGATCTGCAGTTAGGGGTCTGTCAAATATAACCTATCTTTTATTGTATTTTCACATGACGAAACCAAAAGGAAAGACTGATCAGCTATAGCCCTTCTTGAAAAGATCTATCATTGTGCCCTACTTATTATTGCTAAATCTTTTCTTCACAAATATTTCCTTGTAATTGTAAATCTGAATTCTACCTTTTCTGAGGAAAAATGCCTTTGTTCCATTAAAATCCTAAGATTTTGGGGAGCGGGTATAGCTCAGTGGTTGAGTGCCTACTTCCCATGTACAAGGTCCTGGCTTCAATGCCCAGTACCTCCTAAAAAAGAAACATTTCTAAGATTTTAAGCTCAGTCTGTTTTCCTGTTCACTATAATCTGTATCTATTTTATTTTTTTATTAAGATTTTTATTTATTTACTCATTTATCCCCCCCCTGCTGCTTGTGCTCGCTGGGTCAGCCAACCACGCCGCGCGGGCGGGCCTGCCCTCACCAGGAGGCCCCGGGAACCGAACCCGGGGTCTCCCATATGGTAAACGGGAACCCTACTGATTGAGCCACAGCCGCTTCCCTATAATCTGTATCTAAATGTCCATATCACATGGATTAGACCACTTGGATCCCACAGTCATTGTAGACTTTCAGAGTTCAGTGAGATCATCACGCTCGAGGCACCACAGAAAATCAGTCTTCAGGGACAGAAATAGCAATTTTTATAGATGATCTAGAGCTTCCAACAATATGGCAGGCTGAGATGTGGACCCTCTGCCTCCACACACATAGACATGCAGATAGACAGAAAGAAGATAGAAAGAGAAGATAGAAAGGGAAGGAGGGAGGGAGGGAGGGAGGGAGGAGAGGAGGAGTTTGAAAGAATAAAAGGGAAGTTCCAAAGTGCCAGAGAGAGAGAGAGAGAGACTTTAGAGAGAGTGGTAAAGACATAACCTAAGGGGTCGGATGTAGCTCAACTGGTTGGGCGTCCGTCTCCCATATGGAGGGACCCGGGTTCAATCCCTGGGACCTCCCGGTAAAAATAAATAAATAAATAAATAAATAAATAAATAAATAATAAAAAAAAAAAAGACATAACCTAAGGGCACAGAAACTCAGAAGAATAGCAGATCCAGGCTATACCTCTGTTCATGGGACTCTTTACCACGCGGTCTTTACCATGCGATACTGTAGCTACAGCTGACATCCCAGCATACAGCTAGCTATGCAGTGAAAGAGGGGCCAGGAAAAACTCCACCTTCCTACTAAGCGATGCAGCTGAGAAGCTTTTCACCTTCAGCCTAGGGACCTGGGACAAAAAAAAAATCTTGTGAAAAACCAAAATATCAGGACTACACTATTTATTGATACAGGGCCAACATTTCTACTAAACCACATGAGGCAGGAATTCCAAGCAGAGAAATTAACATAAAATGGTACCAAGTCAGTGAAAACCCTGGGACTCTGGCATGAGCAATCACAAAATCTCTCATAAGGGTTGGGAAATTTTCAGTTATTATTTCCTCAAATATTCTTTTTGCCTCTTTTTCATTCTCTTCTCCTTTTGGGACACCTATAACACATAGGTTTGTATATTTCATGTTATCATTCAATTCCCTGAGACTTTATTCAAATATTTTCCATTCTTTTTTCTGTCTGTTCTCCTGTCTTTTCAAGTTCAGATGTTCTGTCCTTGATTTCACTTATTTCTTCTTCTGCCATTTCAAATCTGCTGTTATATGCCTTTAATGTATTTTTAATCTCATCTATTTTTTCTTTCATTCCCATAAGCTCTGTTACTTTTACTTAAAGGCTTTCAAATTGTTCTTTACCCTCACCCAGTATCTTCCTAACTTTAGTCATATTTTCCTTCAACTCTTTGAATTGATTTAGGAGATTTGTATGATTATCATTGATTAGTTGTCTTAAGTCCTGTGTTTTATCAGGATTTTTGGTTTGTTTCTTTGGCTGGGCCATCTCTTCCTGTTTCTTAGTAATTTTTTGCTGATGTCTAGGCATTTGATTATGTTGGTGACTTTACACTGATGGTCAAATTCTCTCTTGCCTAGAGGTTTTGTTTCATGGATCTTCTTTGATTTTTGGTTCAACTTATTTTAAATCTTTAAAATTGCCCAGCTTAAATGATCAAAACAGAGTCAGGCCCAATTAAAACATGGGCCAGGGGGTCGGATGTGGCTCAACTGGTTGGGCGTCCGTCTCCCATATGGAGGGACCTGGGTTCGATCCCCGGGACCTCCCGGTAAAAAAAAAAAAAAAAAAAAAAAGACAGAGAACTACAAGTGTTGGAGAGGATGTGGAGAGATAGGAACACTTCTTCACTGTTGGTGGGAATGCAAGATGGTACAACCACTATGGAGGACTGTTTGGCAGTTCCTAAAGAAGATGAATATAGACTTGCCACGTGACCCTGCAATACCACTACTGGGCATATACCCAGAAGAACTGAGAGCAGTGACACGAACAGACATCTGCACACTGATGTTCATAGCCACATCGTTCACCATTGCCAAAAGTTGGAAACAACCCAGGTGTCCATCAACAGATGAATGGATAAACCAACTGTGGTCTATTCACATGATGGAATATTATGCAGCTGTAAGAAGAAATGAAGTCATAAAACATATGGCAACATGGATGAACCTGGAGGACATTATGTTGAGTGAAGCAAGCCAGACACAAAAGGAAAAATACTGTATGAATGCATTACTATGAACCAAATATATTGTGTAATATATTGTTTGATTCACAAAAAAAAACAAACAAAAAACAAAACAACAAAAAAATTTACATGTATCCATTACATTTAATTGAGAAATGTATATATTTATTCATCTGTGTTTACTTTTTAGTTTTTAATTGCTTATGTTTTCAATTATTAAATGTAGAAAATAAAGGTTAAAACAAACAAACAAAAAAAAAAAACAAATAATATCTATCTTCCACAAACAATCCCAAAGATTGGAAAAGGTGAGCAAGTTCCCCACTTCTTTTTATGAAACTAATGTTGACTTAAAACTTAAAACCAAAATTGACTAAGGACAGGGTAAGAACGGAAAATTATAGTATAACCTCATTTATTAAAATATTTGCAAAAACCCTAATGAAATATTAGAAAGCCTAACCTACCCCTTTATTTTTAAAGTACTACATCATAAACAAGTGTGGTGCACCCCAAGGATATGTGAATTATTTAGCATTAGAAAATCTATTAATGTTATTTTTAAAAATTACCAATTAAAGGGAATAACCATGGGAATTACTAAAATTCTACCTCACAATAAAAGAAACAAAACAAACAATTTAGCAAATTAGGACTGGATTGGCCTTTCTTTAACATGGTAAAAGATATTACAAAAATATATATATATAGAAAGAGAGCTAACATTGTACATAATGGTGATATTAAATGTTAGAAGATTTCTCTTGATTATCAGATAAAAAGATGAGGAAGCCTATTTCACATCTTTTTTTTTTTGTTTTTTTGCTTTGTTTTTTTATTTTTTATTTTCTTTTATTGTTTTTATTCTATTTCAAGTCTTTTTAACATTATATTGGAAGTCCTACACAGAAAAGAAAAATCAGAAGGCATGTAATTTGATCATGCTATCTACTACAGTTAATGGTGAATGGTTTTACAGGAGGAACTATCTTTGTTTAGGAAATTCTCTGGTTAAAATACTGTGGGGGACGTGAGGGCTTGGGCCAACAGGAGCTGAGGCAGTGAACAAAGATAGCTCAACAGCTCTGAAATAAGCTGTTGACCGAAGGGACATTTTACTATTTTATTTTTTAATTAAGTAGGGAGGGGAGAGGATGGGCTAGCAATATTGCTGGAGGCTAAAGCCCATATTGTAGAAAGGGTCAAAGGCCCTGGGGCCAGGTGTTTTTAACATTCCATTTTAAAGGATTTGCCTCACTAGGATGAGGTCTCTCTGACTTCCCAAAATCTTCAGTAGTTTTCTACACATGGTAATGCCTTGTGGGAGGTTTTTTTTTGTTTTTGTTTTTGTTTTTTTTGGTGGAATTTAGGGTTAAAAAAAAGAATGGATTCCCTATCTGGCTCAACGTGATGCAGAGCAGGGAAAACATAAGAATAATACTCTCAAATCTAAAATAACTCAGCAGAAAAAGGAACTCAGAGCCAGAGAAGACCATAATGATCTAAATCCCCTCAGAAGTCACAGAAATTTGGGGCATTATACTAGCAAGGGACATGGGAGAGAGGTTAAAGCAATTTTTGGAGATATTTAGGGTTTAGAAAACCACAGTGCTGTGTAAAGTGATGTATGGAACGTTTTTACAGTCTGATTCCTACTGGTGAGGATGGTCGCTTACATACTCATTTGTTAGGCTACATGAACTGCAGGAGAGGGGAAAGTTTTGAAGTGTCTTTAAAAGGTTTCACTGGAAACACTAGAATTCACCTATAGAAAAAAAATTTATTTTCTCTTAAGCTTTTGAAATATTTTATCTGAGTGGGAAACTGTCTAGAGAATATGGAATATGAAAAAGAAAACAAATTCTTCTGTGACTTCTAATTTCCCAGTACCTAAATATTTTATACAGTCAAAGGAAGTCAAGGCATAAATTAGTTACCTTAAAAAGTGAATCCCTAGGGGGACGGATGTGGCTCAAATGGTTGGGCGTCCATCTCCCATATGGAGGGACCCGGGTTCGATACCCGGGACCTCCCGGTAAAAAAAAAAAAAAAAAAAAAAAGTGAATCCCACAGTAATTGTTTAGCTTGAAAGAAATATGTCCGTATCTTGGAACATAGAATAATTTAAGGCTAGTAATGTGAATTAAGAACAGTTCGCATTGTGATCAGAAAGGACTATTACTATTTTGTTGCTATTTTTCACATTCAAATAATTTCTGATTTGAATTTCTGTAGAATTAGATGAAAACGGTAGAAGCAGGGATTTAATCAAATCAGCTTATGCAATATAAACACTCTGGAATTACAGCAAGTGTTTAAATGTACTGTTTTATAAATTATTGCCAACATATAGGAAATATTCTAGTTCCATAAGAAGTTTTTCTATTTGTGAAACCAGTTCACTTAATATTACTAGTGCGTACCTTTCTGTTTCTGTTTATACTTAACTTCTCTGCCAAGGTTGCATTTTTTTTTTTTTTTTTTTTTTTGCAACAAACAGTACTGCTACATTGAGAAGCCCATTGCCTTTTTTTAAATCATATTTTTTAAAATTATAAAACAGATTGTTTAGTCTATTGGCCAAGCCTTCTTGGTATGTGGTGGCTCTAGGCAGAACATTCCTAAAACAGGTGGAGAAGGTTTTCTTCCATTTAAGGCGGTTGATGTAAGTTACCTCATTCTTCATATCACAGGTAAACTATTAATTTAGCCACAGTTTTTGTACCAGAGCTCTTTCCACAAAGAATGGACATTCCATGCAGCAAGGACTCACAAATAATACCTTGTGATGATCAGTGAGGTAACTTATATACAACTGTCTCAAATGCATTACTGTGGCTTTTTAGATGAGCAAGCAGCCAGCACTTTCTTCCAACATAAATATTTCAGGAATGTGTCTCCATCTCTTCATCTGTATTACGCTGAGCAGTAAAGACTTCCCATACCCCAATTACTAATAAAGGATGACAATCTTAATTTTACAATATGCTCTTAAATCTGAATCAGTGTCCAAATCTCAACTCAAAGTGCAATAAATTCATCACTGCCACCAAAACCATTATATTTCTCTACTTTTTCTCATCTTTATCACCTGATAGTTACAATGCTCCTGTCACCCTAAGTTGCTTTCGGTTCACTGCCTCCTCCCAGGTCTTTTAAAGACAGGTCTGGAATGATATCTCTCTCTGACCAGCAGTAAGACAGAAAATATGGAAAAATTAAAGACTTATTGTACTTCCCACAAGAAAGTATGGCAAATTAAACTCATTTGGGAAAAAAAAAGTTTTTTTTTTAAAGGCATATACCTAGAGGAACACAGGTTTGCAGTAACTCTGGGCCAAGGACTTTGCTTCCTGATATTTCCAAATCCTATTCCACACCATTTTTGCTTGTATGCCCTTGCGTTGACACTATAGTTTCATTCCCTTATCTAAGACTAGTAATCACAGTGTCATATAATCTACTTCATGTCTGCCTTCCTCTTGAGTCAAGCAAGCAAACAAAAGCATCTCTCCCGGAACCGGGACAGACAATCCTTTCAAAATAACTAGATGAATCATGCCTACTTCATATCCTGAACAAATCTAGGTTCACTTCCAACAGTCTACTAACAATAACCAGAAAATACATGCAGAGTTAGCTGTACCGTGAGCCCTCTTGTTAACTGTTTCGATCTCAGAGGACAAGTTAAATTCCACGCCAATGAAATAGACACAATAAAAATTAGAAAATAAAACAACACTAGCTCTGTAGCCTTTATCTACTCAAGACTCTTAGAAGATATCAGAAATATGCAAAATAGGAAGAATAACGGTAATTTATTATAGGCTCACTATCAATTTTTTCTATTTCTTAAAAAAGATCTAAGTGTTTTCACCTCTGCTACTTGGACAGAAGAAAAGGACTAAAAAAGTAAATCCTTATTTCAGTCCTTGATTTTCCAATAGCTATTCCTTTTCTCAGTTAGAGGGTTTATACAATAGAAACTTAAAATCTTTGTAAAAGGAGGTGCAAAATAAAAATATTAGGCAATACAATTATTGTGGTAATTTTCCTGGCAAACAAACCAAGAGGTATATACTGGAAGAGTTATGTAATCCTCAATGTCTGATTAAAAGCACAAAAGGAAGTAGACTTATTCTTTTTTTTCCCCCAATGTTCCCAATCACTATATTATATATATTATATAATATATATAGAAGAAAAAATATATATAGAGAGAAGAAAATGTTTTCCTGGTACTAAATTCCTAAGGAAAACTTTTAAAGATTTAGTTTTAAAGAGATTTTGAACTATATGCACGATAATGTCTTCAACAGTCATTGGATAATTTTTTTTTTCAGCTTGATGAGAAAGAATACCTTTATAAAATAATACAATTATACTCCATTCATAAGGGAGGACACAGAGAAAAGAATGAACAGGGATTCGTAGCGACTGATTCGAAGTAAGGATTTGAAAAATAAAACCTGTTTTTTGCCATTACCACTCCTCTGTTCCACCCCTTAAACAGTCACCTTTCTGTAGTCTATACCCTTTCTCTAGGCCAGCGTTATGCAAAGTGTGGTCCATGAATCCACTTCTGGTCTGCAAACTGCTGCTGGTAAGCAAGGAGGTAAGTTCCGAAATTGAGAGTAAGTGTTTAAAACAGTTACAGCAATTTGACAGTTATTTTATGTATGTTGATTCTGATAACTGAAAATTTGATCTTTTCTTTTTAATGTCTTTGAATTTTTACTTTTTTCCCAGTAATTATTTTTTATTGTACTTTATAAAAGTAGCAGCCTGCAACAGATTGAAACTTTTAAACAGAAGAATGAAATTGGTTTTTCACCACAGATAGAAACACTATCTCAACCTTTGTTTTCAGACTTCACTGGTAATGTACCCCCTTCATGGTTTTGCCATATCTATACACCAACTCTCTTTACACAAAATCACTTTTTTATTTAAATAAATTTATTTTAAATGATATATCAGGGAAGCGGCTGTGGCTCAATCAGTGGGGCTCCCGTTTACCATATGGGAGGCCCCGGGTTCGGTTCCCGGGGCCTCCTGGTGAAGGCAAGCCCGCCCACGCGGCATGGTTAGCTGACCCAGCGAGCACAAGCAGCAAGGGGGGGATAAATGAATAAATAAATAAAATCTTTAAAAAAAAAAAAAAAAAAAAAAAAAAATGATATATCATCACCATAAGCACTGATTCACTATTTTTGTATCTCTATTATAAAAAGAAAATAACTAAAATCAAACACTATGAAAGCAAAGCAATCCTACTTAATTAAAAAATAAAATAGTAAAATGATTTTTAATTAATTAAAAACCTAACTGATTTGTGAAAAGGCATATTTGAAAGTGAGGAAAAAATGGATTTTTTCTTTTCTTTCAGTCAACTGAAAATAGATAGTTTCTCAGTGTAAGACAAAGATGAGCTTCTTTATCAGTATGACAAATTTGTTTTCAGTTTTGACAAATCTGTTTAACCAGCATTGTAAAGTCCAACTCACATGACTACACAGTCAGAGAGGGCAAAAGATATTTAATGGTCTTCTCTGGCAAGGCTGGATCCTGAGAATTAATTCCTGATCAAAGTGATGTAGGCCTTCATTCAGCAACTTTTAGTTTTTTCAACAGCCTTCTGAAGTAAACTCCTGAATCTTCTGAATGGAGCAGGTTATTTGGTAAAACCCAGAGAAGTGATTTACAAAGTGTTTCCTTTCCCACAATTTTTAAAACACTTTCAGCAAATTCTTCAAATAAATTTTTTAAAAACCAACATTTTCCTTTAAATATTATTAGCAGAATGAATGCAAGTTCCAGAAGCTGTTTCCAGGAACCTGAGTTTAAGATCGATATCTTATGCATGGAAAATGTATCATCTACCATTTACTGCAGTCTTAGTATGGACCAGATACTTTGCTAATATTTTATATATATTAATCATTAATTATAATTATTAAATGGGATATCTTATATGTATAGATGTGTGTATAAGCAAATACATATATATGTATATATATGAAATCTCGCTTAACTCTCACAACAATCTCAGTGGAAACTGGAGCTCAAAGAGATCAAGTGACCTCATTCATTCAACTCAACAAGTATTTGTTGACTTTGTACCATGTGCCAGGACCATTGTAAGCATTGGGATAAGACAAACCAACAGAATAGACAGTCAGGTCAGTTGTGTTCTAGAGGTGGTTGGGAGTGGGGGATAGAAACAAGACACAGTCAGATAGCAAGCTATGAAGAACTGAGTTATGTTCCAGACATGGGGGAAGTGGGGTGAGGAATTGGCCAAGGATGTCCTGTCTGAGAAGGGACATTAGAGCTGAGATATGGATGATGAGAAGCAATCAGCTTTATGAAGATGGGAAGAAACATTCCAGGCAGAAGAAACAGCTACTGCCAAGTCCTTAAAGACAAGAACAAGTTAGGCATGTTTGGGGCAAACAAAGAATGTATGGCTGGAATCTACAAGGCAAAGGGGAATGTTATAGTTAGAGTCACATAGGGCCATGCAGCTTTGTTGAAGGGTTTGGAATTTATTTTATGCAATGGAAAACAAATGGAGGGTTTTAACTGGGGAGTGACATAATCTGATTTCATTTTTAAAATTTTCTGGATGCCGTATGAAGAATAAATTATGGGAAGTGGATGTGGCTCAAGCAGTAGGGTGCCTGCCTACCACATAGGAGTTTCGGGTCCCGGTGCCTCCTAAAGAAGACGAGCAAGACAGCGACCTGGTGCAGTGAGCTGACACAACCAAGATGATGCAACAAGGAGACACAACGAGCAAACATAATGAGACACAACAAGCAGGGAGCCGAGGTGGCTCAAGTGATTGGGCGCCTCTCTCCCACATGGGAGGTCCTGGGTTCAGTTCCCAGTGCCTCCTAAAAAAAAAAAATGTCAAGCAGACACAGAGAGCATACAATGAACAGACAGAGAGCAGACAACGAGTGCAAACAAGGAGGGATGGGGACAAATAAATAAAATAAATCTTAAAAAAAAAAAAAAAGAATAAATTATAAGGGGCAAAAGGAGAAGAAGACACAAAATTAAAAAGCTTTGTAGATTGTCGCAACAAGAAGTGATGGTAGCCTGGTCAGAGAGGTAGTGGGGGAGATGGAGAGAAATGGGTGGATTTGGTGATAGAGTTAATTGGACTTGCTGATGTGTGTGGGAAGATTCAGAGTGAAGGAAAAGAAGCAGGAAAGCCTTATCGGTTTTTGGTATGAGCAAGTTTCCTCTAGTCATATAGCTAGGAAGTGGCAGAAACCAAGACTGTCAGGCTCCAGCACCACGCTTCACCCCATTTTTTTGCCTTGGTGACTCCTGAATTGAACCTAAGAGTGCAGCTCCCCATCTTCCCAAAGCACTTAATCCCAGCATTGGGTTTTGGCATAGCCTGGGCCTCAAGCCCTGGACCTTTACCTGCCCAGATGTACAGTCTCAGAGCAATGGATGGGAGGAAGCCTAGGGCTGGTGTTTGAGAATATGCAGAAGGAACCCACTACCGAAGGCCTGGTGTCAGACAGAGAAGCCTCCACCTTCGCCCTTCTCCATGGTGATTTTCTAAAATTCTCACTCCCCAACCTCCTCCTTCCTACCCCTTGTCCATTGAGGTCTCCCTGGCAGGTATACCCACCCCTTTGTGGGTCCATGTACCAAATATCACCGGTGCTAACAGGGGCATACCATCCCCATGAGAATGTTGCTCCATGTAATCCCTTCCATTTCCTGTGAAAGAGATGGAACAGCAGAAAATGGTAGTAGGGAAGATGGATGAGGAAAGATTCCAAAAGGAGGGAAGAGTTTCTGTTTGGTGCCAATCATGACAGACAGATCTAGTAGTATGAGAATTGAAAGAGGCCATTACATTTGGCTGATGGGAGAAAAGCTTCAGAAGAGTATAAGGGCAGAATCAAGTGATAGTGGATTGGGGCGTTAAAGAAAGGAGAAGGGTGGGGACACGAGCATAAATTAGGTTTTCAAGCAATCTCAGCAACAGCTACTGAAAAAAGGGAAGGAGGGAGGTTTGAAGCTTAAGGTGAAAGCAGAACCAAGAAGAATATTTTTTAATATAAGGCATATATGAAAGCACTTTTTTTCTTTATGAAAGCACTTTTAAAGTGTTATGCAAATATAAAGGATTATTGATATTTGACCTTATCACATGCTGCCTTTTACTTATTTCTTTTCACCTCAGTGCTCTATTTCCCCAAGCAAACACTAAGTGAAATAATAAAAATTTTTTAATACTTCTTGGTACCACCAGCACAATGTCCTACACATAGAGATCAGTTAAAAGTTGATTACTAAAATATAAACTCAAAATACAGGGAAGTTTCCAGGACATTAACATTAATTATTATCATAGATAATTAAATTTGTACACTGTACTGTATGCTACTTAAGAAAAGATACCATGTCCTAAATTTCTTTGTATTTGTACCCCAGAGCTTTGAACATAGTAGGTACTCAATATTTGTTGGTAGATTTCCCCATATGTATTAGTTATCCTCCCATTTTCACATCAAATGGCAAGCCATCTTCCGGTAACAACTGAAATTACAATGCAATTACATTAAATTGCATTTAAATAAATGGATTATTTCACCCCTTCCCCAAAGAAATCCAGATACGCTTTTTCGCCAATTAAATTACCCTTTTATCAAAGTTCCATTAATCTCCTGGAGGTACCACTGTGCTCATTAAATAAATGTCAGGTAGGCACAGAAGCAACTTTGGATTTCACTTAATAAACCAGAGCAATTTAAAGTAATCATTCATATCTTTGTGAAAAGATGCCAATGTGTAGCCAGTTTAACCTGCTAGAGATCTGTGGGTGAAAGAACTCATGAAGTGAGGTGGCCTGGGAACGGGAGCCTCATTTCCTTTGCCAAGGCTTTCAAGTCAAGCAATTATTTACCCTAAAATAGGATAGAGGTGACTTTATGAAAACTTTAAAAAGTCATTTTACATGTTTGTAGAATACTTTTTATTTTATTTTTTTTATTTTTTGATTTTATTTATTTATTCATTTCTCCCCCCCTTGCTGCTTGTGCTCGCTGGGTCAGCTAACCACGCCGTGCGGGCGGGCTTGCCTTCACCAGGAGGCCCCGGGAACCGAACCTGGGGCCTCCCATATGGTAAATGGGAGCCCTACTGACTGAGCCACAGCCGCTTCCCTGTAGAATACTTTTAAAAAGGTTAAATTGTCTAATTTACTGCCTAGCTTTAGCTTATTTATCTGAAAACGTATCTGAATTATGGTCTCCCTGTTAATCCAGTTTCTCACATTAATGTGATTTACTTTCCAGAATTATGAGCAGTGCTATATGCCATATGCAATAGCAAAAAAAATAAATTATAAAATGTATGTATGACTTTCCACATAGTAATTTTCAATGTATGGATTATCATTTGGACTTATTTTAACTCTGCACACTTATACATTATTTGGTGTACTTAAAAATGCTTTCAAGAAGGAAATAAAATCAGGCTACTTTCATTAATGCGCTAGTCAATAGACTAGCTATTATATTAAATAATTAGGAAAACTGGTGATGCTTCTTCTACATTATTATACCAAAATTAATTTATTTAATGTTAATTACTATAAAATGAGATTTTTTTTGTGCGGTACCCTGGACCTCGTATGTGAAAAGCTCGTGCTCAACCACTGAGCTACGTTGGCTTCCCTGAGTTGGTTCCTCATTTGTTTGCTTGTTGTTTGTTTCTTTGCTTTCAGGAGGCACTGGGAAGCGAATCTGGGACCTCCCATGTGGAAAGCAGGTGCTCAACTGCTTGAGCCACATCTGTTCCCTATAAAATGAGTTTATTCCATGACTTACAAAGTTACCAAAAGTAAAGAATTAAACAAATTTACCCAATTTTTAGATATTTAGATTCCATAGGCCATATTATCCAAAGGCCAAATGGTGTGTTTCTTTTATCTGAAAGTAACATAATCTTTTAGACAGAATGACACAATCTATTAGGTTAATAAGCTACTCCAAGAAGGAAAGGATAATATTTATTTTATCTATTATGGTAAGTATCATATCCAGGTACTTTTCACAAGTCTCTCATTTAACCTTCACAACTCACATCTAAGGCGAC
Source organism: Tolypeutes matacus (assembly GCA_026826555.1). Lineage (NCBI taxonomy): Eukaryota > Metazoa > Chordata > Mammalia > Cingulata > Chlamyphoridae > Tolypeutes > Tolypeutes matacus. Next base: position 5,704,252 of record JAKSZT010054400.1, read on the forward strand.
TATTATCCTCATTTTACAGATGAGGAAAATGAGTTTGAGGAGTGTAAGTAACTCCTCCATGAGCAAACACCCAGGGGGCGCTTTGGGCTGGTGTTTGGAGACAGGTTTGCTTCGCACTGAGATCCAGGCTTATTTCACTTCAACAAAGGGTCTTCTTCAGTTACACAAGAAAGCAAAATAACATGTTTCTAGTATAAGCAGAATATCCATATTCCCTACGAAAAATGTGATCTCAAATATTGATTTGTAAATGTTTAAAATTTCCTTTTGTCTTAAAAATACTGCTATTTTTTCCTCTACAAAAATTTAGTGATAAAGAAAACAGACAGGGAAGCGGCTGTGGCTCAATCAGTAGGGCTCCCGTTTGCCGTATGGGAGGCCCCAGGTTCGGTTCTCGGGGCCTCCTGGTGAGGGCAAGCCTGCCCGCACGGCGTGGTTGGTTGGCCCGGCTTGTGCAAGCAGCAAGGGGGGGATAAATGAATGAATAAATAAATAAAATCTTAAAAAAAAAAAAAAAAAAGAAAACAGACAACAAGCAAAAAAAAAAATTTAGTGAGCATTAAGTAAGAGGGCTTTTCAAAGTGTAGAGGGTCCAAGGATCAAAAAGACACAGTTACAGGGAGCAGAGGTGGTTCAAGTGATTAGATGCCTCCTTCCCACATCGGAGGTCCCAGGTTCAGTTTCCGGTGCCTCCTGAAAAAAAAAAAAGAAGAAGACCAGCACACAACAGACACAGCAAAATGCAAAACAATGAGGGGGTAGGGAGAAGTAAATTAATAAAATAAATCTTAAAAAAAAAATAAAAGGGGGAAGCAGATGTGTCTCAAGCAATTGAGCTCCCGCCTACCACATGGGAGGTCCCAGGTTCGGTTCCCAGTGCCTCCTGGAGAAGACGAGCAAGACCGTGAGCTGGTGTGACAGGCTGGCACAGCAAGCTTATGCAAGAAAATGATGCAAACAGGAGACCTAAAGAAGAAACACAAGAGACACAACAAAGCAGGGAGAAGAGGTGGCTCAAGCGATTGAGCGCCTCTCTCCCACACGGGAGGTCCCAGGTTCAGTTCCCGGTGCCTCCTAAAGAGAAGATGAGGGAGCACACAGCGAAAGGACACAGAGAACAGATAGCGAGCACAAACAACAAGGGTGGGAGGGATAAATAAAATAACTATTAAAAAAAAAAAAAGACACAGTTACCTCCTCAAGGATATTAGGGTAAGAAAGACAAACAGATGAGGACAAAATAAGGCTTTGATATTCATAGAGTAACAGGGATTGCTTCAAAGGTGGCAGAGGGGAAGGCCTCCCAGAAGAGGGAAGCCTGTGCTGAATCCTAAAGGAAGAGGATTAACCAGGCGAAGAATTGGGAAAAGGGGATATCAGGAAACTAGAAACGTGTGTTCAAAAAGAAGTGAGAAAGTACAACTGAAAGTACTTTAGTACTGCTGCAGTATAGAAAACAGGCTGGAAGTGAAGGGGGAGGAATGGGTGATGATAAATGTCCCTGGGAAGCTAAATCAGAGTCAGTTCCCAAGGATATGGTCAACCACGTTAAGGCATTTGAGCTCTCCTGAAGGTGATGTGGAGGCATCTAAGGATTTTGACCTGGGGAGTGAAATGATTGGATTTGTATTTTAAATAGGCCATGCTGGGGACAGTGTGTTGAATGGACTGAAGTAGGACAAGACTAGACAGGGAGAACAGTTAGATATCTAAAGCTAGCAAAATGATAAGGTCCTTGACTATAGTGCTGGCAGCAGGGATGGAGTGAAGGAGGCAAATTCCAGAGGTTTTAGGAACTTAGAAGGGAGAAGATTTGGTGAATCACTCGCCTGGGTGTGGGGGTGGTGGTGAAGGAAAGCTGAAGAAGGAATCTAGAATTATTTCCCTTTTCGATGAGTTGACTGTAATGTCATCCATGAAAAGAGAGTGACTACTTGAGAAGGAGCAGGCTTGAGGGAAAGCCAAGGAGTTCTCTCCTAGACATGTGGGCTTGAGACCAATGTGAGAATTCAGGGGAAGAGTTTAGTGGGTCTGGAGTTCAGGAGAGTAGCCCGGGCACTGAGACATGGATTCGGGAGTCTCCAGTTTGTCTGTAGCTCGACAGCCATAGAAGTGAGTAAGGGCATGTTAGGTGGGTGCTCTTGCTCACTGGAGAGGGAGAGGGATGAAGAGAAAACCACAGACGACCAATAGTTAAGGACTGGGCAGCAGCAGCAGAGTTCAAGAGAAGCAAACACAGGGAAATGGAAGACCAGGAGAATGTGGTATAACAGAAGCCAAGAGAGGAGAGTGTCAAGAAGGAGGGCGTGATCAGCAGTGTCCAGGGCTCTAGTGAGGGCCAAAGACTGAACAGCACGCAACGGATTTAGCAGAAGAAATGACATTGACTAAGACCGTGAGAGCTGGGTCCGTGGAATTGTGGGAATGGAAGCCAGATTAAGGTTCTCATCTGATAGAACTTCCTGAATGAAACAAAAAAGTCATCCATAACTCTTATTTCTAAAGGCTTTGTGCCAATTGTGAAGTTTAACCTTTTTTTTCCCAAGCACTTGGAGTTCATTGATAATAAAGCAAACAAAGTGCTTGTGTGTGTCCTTTTCATTACAGCTTTCATAATTTATTTATTTATTTATTTATTTTTTTACCGGGAGGTACCGGGGATCAAACCCCGGTCTCTCCATATGGTAGACGGACGCCGAACCTCTTGAGCCACATCCGTTTCCCTCATAATTTATTAACTTCCATGTACAAACAGCCACATCTGTAAAATGGGTTTGCTGCAGCCTTAAATTTATGACACAAAATAATACTTTATGGAAAATGTTGAAACTCAAGAGCATCAGGTTAAAGCTGAGCTTACGTGCAAAAGTTACCATTAAATCAAACGAGTTAATGTCATTGCTTATGTATGATATGATTAGAAGAAATCCTAGAACATGACTCCAATTCTGATACTTTGCAGACACAGCACAAAGATTAGTTTAATTTAAAAAGATTAATTAATTACTGTAGGTTCTGAAATGTTCTAATGTCTTTCTCATGTACATGGACCTTAAAGAATATTCTAATACAATTAAATGGTTTTTAAATGTTGGTGCTGGCGGTTAGAATTAACTCCTAATGTAGTTAATCCTATTATATTAGGTTTGTTCTGAAAGCTTTCTGACAGAGAATGTGACTTAATAACAAGTAGGCCTAAATCGGGGTGATAATGATCCTCACCTCTTGTATTGTTTCAAAGATTTCTTCTTCTTTCTTAGTTTACTCATCTCATTTTTTAAATTATATGAGCATTTTTACTGCTTTAATGATGTGTTATGACACTACTTAAATTGTAGCCTATGCTTTTAAATTTCAATAAAAAAATTAAAGACAAAACAAATTTCAATAATATTGTAAATACATGTATATAAGACATAAAAAGTTTACATGTGTATGTATGTGTATTGGGGGGACTTTAAGGAAAGATTTTCTTCTTGAATGAGAGAGAGAGATAGAGAGAGAGAGAAAGAGAGATGGAGAGCCAAGAGGAGAAACTCCCCTCCTCCCTTACGGTGTCTCCATGTTGTATAGTGTGAGTGAGATGCTTGGAGCAGTTGAAGCCATCATTCCCTCTGGGGATGGCAGAGCAGGAAGAGAGAAAGAGCCTGCGTTCTTGATGACCCTGCTCAGTCAGCCTGGAACTGCTCACATCAGGATGTTTTCTAATTTTATACACACACAAACACACTATGTGTTATATACCGTGAGAGTACACATTTGCTCCATTCAAAAAAGTTAGCAGGAAACAGTCATGTTAGGATTCTTAAAAATTGGGAAGCGGCTGTGGCTCAATCAGTGGGGCTCCCGTTTGCCATGTGGGAGACCCCGGGTTCGGTTCCCGGGGCCTCCTGGTGAGGGCAGGCCCGCCTGCGCGGCGTGGTTGGCTGGCCCGGCGAGCGCAGGCAGCAAGGGGGGGATAAATGAATAAATAAATAAAATCTTAAAAAAAAAATAAAAATAAAAATAAATAAATAAATAAACCTGACATTTGGCCAAACTGCAATTAAGATGATGGCATTTTTTAAAAAGATCAGTCATAAAGTTTTGAATCAATTGAATATTAAAAGAGAAAATAGGAAGAAATTCATCTTTAAAGTATTTAAATTAAATTAACACAATGAGGCATATTTTAAAAATATATTTTATTTTATATTATAAATTGCAACACCCTAAGAGGAACACAATTCTATTAATTCCAATAAGGAGGATATAGAATTGACTAAGAATAAAGAATAAATTTTTCCTTTGTTCATTAATTCTGAAATAAGTGAACTTCCCTTCTACACTGGAATCTGGGTTATTTTTCTCAACTTAATTCTTGTAAAGAAAACATTCTTTAGTATTGTGAAAATGAGAGGATGGAATCATAACTATGCCACACAGGGAAAGGAAAAGCTAAGGAGAGTCTGAATACTCTCCTAGATGTTAGGGAAGCAGATTTCAAAATAGTCAAAAACAGGAACAAGTCAATGGCCAGAGACTAAAAAATGAGAAATAGGGCAAGAGAACAGAGGACTCTCAAAATGGAATCCTTTGTGATTGCATTATTAGAACCCGCATGAGGAAGAAAAGGTGACGACAGCTAAAAGAACGCTGCGCGAGAAGCCTCCTGGTGTGCTCAGATGTTCAGAGGGCACGAGCTGTGGATGAAAGCAGCACACACGACCCAAGATGAGGGGAGAAGAAGGGCACTGACCTGAAAGAGCCTCAGAGAGTTTTACGCAGAGCAAAAAGGTCCAGCTCAGAAATGCAAAAAAAGAAGGGGATAGGTCTGTTGGTTGGTCTGGAAAGAAATCAGAACCATTCCTCTTCCATTTTGTTTCCATCTCCCCCTCCCCAAGGAGCCTTCTCTACTCCAGAAAGGGCATAAGATGCTGGCTGAGAGTAAGGGAGTCCTCCCTGCTGAGCTCATCCCTGCGACCAGGAAGGCTTATCGTGGGGACGAAGGACCAGGCCTGGTGGCGCAGTGATGGCGATCGGCAGAGGAGAAGGGCAAAACACTTACTTTCCAAGAACCGAAAGGAAGGTTAACAGACAGACCTGTGTGATTTTATTAAATTAAGCTCCAGAAAAATTCAAGGTATTCGTTCTATTTAACAGGTAGATTGCCTGTGCTATTTTAGAAAATAATTCAGCAATCGCATGGAACCAAACTAAATTTAGTCAACTCACCACATGCCCATTTCTGTTTTTTGAATAGGGCTACTGATGTGGTCAATGTGAATTTTATATTCATGGTAAATTTTGATTTCAGCAAAACACTTTTCAAAGTCTCATGACATTCTTCAAGTCTTTTTCAAGCCCAAGATGCAACGATTCTTCAAAAGCGCCTTTTTTTCTTTTGTGACTTCATTCTCAGCAAACTTTTATATTTCAAATATTTGAAAATCTTGCAAATGAAATCTAATAAATTGGTATTTAAAAAGGAATATATTGATCAATGTAATAAGTTGGTTAAGTGAATGCTATTACGTATGAACAACTCATACAGCTAACGACTTTTTAAAAAATTGCCTCACTATATACATCTAATGGAAAAGAGGGTAAGGTATGGAATCAGCCAGCCTGGGTTCAAATCCCAGTTCTACCTCTTATTAGCTATTATCTGGGGCACATTA